>CATIWQ010727049.1:0-30793 GCA_949673415.1 Euphorbia schlechtendalii | reverse complement strand
AGTTAGATGCAATAACATAACAAAAAAGAACTAAGAGAATTGTTAGAGGTACATATACATGTAAAATTGACATACTATATTAAGAATATATATTCTTGAATTAATCCAACCTTAAAATGAATTGAATTAGGAATATCTGGACAGTATTTTTTTTATTAAAACTCTTCAAATAGATGGAAAATATATTAAAGTAAGTTAAAACCATTAAATAGAATTTTTAATATATATGTAAATTTTACATGTATTAAGAATATTTATACTTGAGTTCATTTAGCCTTAATAAGAAATGAATGAGTTCATTTAGCCTTAATAAGAAATGAATGAGGAATATCTAGCCTTTTACTATTATTTAAAACTCTTAAAAATGGATGTAAAAAACATAATTCTGCAAAATTATACCCCTTAGGATAGAAGTGTCCGTGAGGTGCGCCTAGGCTATCTGAGGCGAACATGTGAGGTGCTCAAAGGCGCACTTGAGGCGCGCCTGTTGGACATCACCCCGCCTGTGCTATGCCGAGGCTCCAAGGGTGGTGCCCCACGGGCGCGCCTTTAACAACTATGCTTTTAGCTTATTAATGCTGATTCTATTATTATCTCATTATAACTTATTTTTAATTGAACTAGTATGTGACATAAAACATTTAAAACCTAGTTTTCGTTGTGCGCCTGCTCACAATTCTGGTAAACTTTCACTTATAGCTTAGTTAGATTTCTTTTAATTATATTAACCATCCACGTGTACAGATTCATGGTTAGTCTTGAAGGCATTTTCTGCGTAGTTGGATTCTGTTAAATTATATTAACCATCCACATGTGTAGGTTTATGGTTGGTCTTGAAGGCCTTTTCGCTTTCATTCCATCCAAACCAACTAGAACATGCAATTTTTTTAGCTATGCAGATATATATATAATCAAATAGCTCATCTTTTCCAGGTATGCATGTTGACCCTGCCACTCTTGTATGTGTTAATACCCCATCCCCATGATTTGCTCTCGTTATCAAATTTAAAGGCTGCCGTCCTCTTTGCACTTATTGTGTAATATGATCTGTTATGAAAACAAAACTATTATAAGATTCATTTAAAGTTTGTCCTCTTTGCGTTGGGTTTTGTCAGCATATTTATTTCCACTCTGATTTAATAGTTTCTGTTTCCACTCAAGAATTTCATGCAAAATTTTATCCGTGGCTAGTAATTTTCTGTCTAATGTTTTTTTTTTCTTTCAACATGTAAATTTTTCGAAGAATTTAGTGTTATTTTATTAGCATTATTCATTGAATAAGAAAAATGCTTTTCATTTTTCTTTTCCTACTATTTTATCCTCGTTGTCTGTGATGTAAAATATGGATTTTGTTCTTGCCTTTACAAATTTGCATTGAGAATTTCTGCACTAAGAATGCAGAAAATGTGACCTAATTTTGACGATCTTTGGTTTCAGTGGTCAAAATTTTTCTTCCAGAGATTGGAGCCTATTTATGTGTGGTAATGATATTGTTCTACTTTCATGATGATTCCGACAACTTTTCTACTCGAGGAGTGTTGCTTTTTCTTGCAAATTTGGTATGAACTCTCATCCTTGGAGGGGCTCATTTTCTTTTGTCGCTTGCAGTAAGAATGGAATGTTTATATCTGCATTGACAAAGGCTGCTCATGTGGCTTTATAGGTTTTACATATGGAAGTCGGTCATTTGTTTCTGTTCCATACAATCTTATGAGGTGACTGGATTAAACAGCAATACGCAGATAATATCTTGTTTGGTGATATAGATGGGGATTTAATGCAGGAATGTGAAATGAGAAGCTTACTATTCCACAAATAAAATATAAATAATGATTTAGGAAGAGAAAAGGTGAACAAATGATGAGCTAGCCATCACACACATGGCCGGGAGTGAAAGTCATGTTATAATCTCTATCCTTACACAAACAAGTGTTGTTGGTTCACTTTTAATAAAGTTCTTAATTGTTATTGTTTCTTATTGTTTAGATATTTTTTCTTTTCTTGAAGATTTTCCTGCTACCATCAGTAAAATAGCATTCCTAAGTTGATGCGGTGGAACTCAAGGTTAGTTTGCATTTCACTCTTCTTTTGTTCCGGTAGACCATCCATTTTAGTTTCGTAATTGTGGTATTGCTTCCGTGATGGTTTTATTTTTTCTAAATTGACATTGCAATTCAGTTAATTTTGTTATATGGCTATGCTAGATTCTAGCTGCTTGAATTGACTATGCCCTTAACAGTGCTTAATGATGAAGATAAGTTTAGTTCTTGTTTTCTATGCTATCTAGTAAATTTGAGTTTGTGCCTAGAAGAAACAATTTGTCCAATTTATTGACCTTCATCTAGGTGATAGCCTACAGTCCTTCTTTCTTCTAATTTAACTATTGTATTCCCCAAAATTGATTTCGTTATGTTATGTTTTTTATTATGTCATTCCGAAATAGAAGCAAATCTTGAAAAGAGATGTGATGGATTTATTTATTCAAAGTGATGTAATCAAAGTTACTGGAAATTGATTATTCCTTAATTTCGTTTGAGGATCGTTTGATCTATTGTTTCGCAATTCCTAAATTTATAGAAGTCAATTACAGGGAAGGTTCGGAGACCCAAACGTAGAAAGAATCTGACATATCAGGTAAAGTAGTCAGACAATAACAGCCACACGTCTTGATGGGCGAGGATCCTACTTCGGTTAAGGCTTCGGCCTAACCCGTGGTCAACATAGTTGACCAGTCATATTTGCTACAGATTCGGGGCATTAATGGTGATAAAACATTCACAGTTGGTTGTTTGTCACACGCCATTACCTCACTGGTGAGCCCCAGTAAGCAATCATCATCACATCATCTAAGAGACCAGGTACATACACATTATGATTTCATTTATTACTTCTTAACCACTATGTGTTTTCCCTCAACTAACTTCAACATCGAAAGATCTTCGTCAGAATTCCGAGCGAGGACTAATTTTGTAGGAAAATGAGCACTTGAAGACACTCGAGAACATCAGCCTGGGAATTGGATACCAAATTGGTGCGGTGAGTGTGGACTAGATTCCAATGATTATCCCTCCAAAGTCGGGATTTCCATCTCTTCATGGAGTTGGTACCATTTTGTTTCCAAAATATTAGAATCTGGGAACAAAGGAAGAACCACCGCCCAAAGATCTCTCACTGAACTTCAGACCATCACAAACAACCCCACATTGACAACTCAGGACATAGAAGTTACTTGAGGTTATGGAGATCAAAGAAATGTAATGGAAGATAGAAATGATGTAATAGCCATCTTAATGAAACAAGAACAGCAACATGGAGCAGCCATGGCCAATGACCATGATGCAAAATTTCTTGAACGAGATGCTATACGCAAGTTGAATACATGCCAACTAGTTTCGTCATTGTAATGCAAAAATTGCAGAGGTGGGTCTGATGGGAAACCCGTAAGAAAATACAAAGCAGTTGGACGTGATTGTGAGAAAGGCCTTGTCTAGGAGAAGAGATCAAGGTCGACAACATGGCGGTCATCGAACTGATGAGGCTAGAAGTGAGGTAGGGAACTTTATCCCTTTGCTAAGAGAAAGGAAGTTTTAATGTGAATCAAGCGAAATAAAAATGGCGTCTAGTTGTCGAAGATGAAACTAAGGGTAAGCCAAGTACATATTGCAACTTATATAAAAGCGAGGGGTACGATACAGAAGACTCTCAACACTTAGCTAGAGAGTTGAACATGAGTGTCATTGATGTTTGGATCGATCGGCTCCTCGCCAACCCACTCCAAAGGGATGCCAATCACAGAGAAGAGAGCTCGGGGATAACTAGCAAGAGGATGATTGTCGCGAAGAGAACAAGAGGAGCTGACCGCCAACAAGGGTTTGATGAAACCAATCATTGAGGCGTCATTCATGTCATCGCGGGGGACCAATGAAAGGGAAGAGGAAGAGAAGGCTCATTCGATTACGACAACACCCTGTAACGATATGCTAGTAACAGAGATGCATATCGAAGGATACTTGGTTTGTCGGATATTGATGGACACAAGAGGCTTTGTAAATGTAATGAATAAAAGTGTCTTTGATGCCAGTAGGGGAAACCCGAATCACCTAGCCATGCACCGAGCATCGCTCATTACCCTTGGAGAACATGTTGTGCTAGTTTGTCGATTAGCGAGTCTCTCAATATCCATAGGTAATGAGAAACCCAAAATGGAAGTTAAGGGTGAAATATTAATAATTGGCATATGGCATATATAGTCATTCTTGATGACCATTGATCATGGGGTTTGAGGGGATTATTAAGTTAAGATACCTGACCTTGCAAATCCCCACTCATTAAGGGGTGGTCACAAACAAAAGGTAACCAACAAGTGGTACAAGAAACTCACACCATGACTTTAAGAGTCAAACTAATCAATCTAGCCGAAGATGGAGAATGGATTGAAACTGAGCAAAGCAAAACTGAAGAAAAGACAATTAGCAAAATTGAAGTAAAGATATCGGAATCCCTAGGGTAGGAAATGAAAAACTATTTTCAAGGTTTTGAAGAAAATGAAAGATGTCTTCGCATGAAAGTTGGAATACATAATATGGGTAGACTTGAGCGTAGCTCAGCATCACTTGAACATTAAGCTTGATGCTTATACCGTTAAACAAAAGTGGAGAAACCATAGAACGTAGAGGCATCAAACCATTACTAAGGAGATATCCTGGTTGTTGAAAACGGGACATGTCAGGATAGTTCATTCTCCAGATTGGATTGCAAATGTGATCTTGGTGAAGACAACGTACTAAATCTATGTCAATTTCATGGACCCGAACAAAGCGTGCCTAGATGGTTACCCACTCCTTAGCATTGATGTGTTAGTTGATGCAACTAACATGCTTCACAATTTACTCGATGCTTGACGCAGTTGTCGACTACAATCAGATCTTGATGGTCCGGTCAAACCAAGAAAAACTTCGTTGTAAACGATATGCCATTAGGGTTAAAGAATGCGGGAGCTACCTACCAACGGGTGGCGAACGATATCTTCGATAACATGATAGGCCGAGAAGTGAGCTATACGTGGACGATATGATAGTGAAAGGTCGAACAACTGTAGATCATGTTAACAACCTTGGAAAAGGTCATGTCAATCCTGAGCAAGTACTAACTTAAGTTGAATCATGACAAGTGTGGCTTTGGAATATCGGCCGAGAAGTTTTTAGGTTATCTTGTTTCGTAAAGGAGCATAAAAGAAAATCCGAATGAGATCGAGGCGAATCTAAAATTGAATGAGCCGAAGAACATCAAGGAGCTGTAGAAGTTGAACAGGAAGGTAAATGCTTTAGGAAGGTTCATATCGTGCTCGGTTCGAAGATGTCTCCCATTAAACAAAGCCTTAAAGAGAAAGAAATTTGTTTGGAGATAAGATTGCACGGAGGCCTTGAATAACATTAAGGTTTTCCTCACCTCGCAGCCACTGATGAATTGTCCAACTCTAGGCGAGCCCCTATATTGGAATGGCCCTTATTAAAGAACATAGCGATCAAAACCCGGTATATTTCGACAACAAGGTATTTCGTGGAGCAAAATCAAGATATAACTTACTATTAAAGCTAGCTTATGCAGTAGTCATCTCAACGCAAAAATGGCATTATTACTTCTAGTCCCACACAATCATTGTTAGGACTGACGCCCCGTTGAAGAAAACTCTTCCAAGGCCTGAAACGTCAGGGCACCTAGCAGAATGGTTCATCAAGTTAACAAAATTTGTTTTTCTTTAAACCTAAATCAACAATGGAAGAAGCTCAGGCCCTATCAAATTTTCTACAAGAACTACTAACAAAGCCAAAAGAAGAGCAAGTAGTAGCATGTCGAATGTTTATTGATGATAGTTCGGATTAAGAAGCCTCGGGCAATGGAATTTTCATCAAAGGCCAGAGGAATAACCATCAGGCAAGTCGTAATGCTCGAGTTTGCGGCCTCAAACAGTGCCATCGAATATGAAGCACTTAAAAACATCCTTGGATTCGTCCTTGAGTTGATTAAGGGACTCAAGCCGGAAAACATAAGAGTCTAAAGTGACTATCGATTGGTGGTCAATCACTTAGGAGAGTCAAGGACTAAAACATGAAATAATGTCTAGTGCTTAGAAAAGCTTTAGTGCAAAAAGATCAAAGCAGAAGGGACATTCATATGTAACCCATATCCCAAGGTCAATGAACGCCAAAGCAGTTGACTCGCTTAAGGTGCTTCAAGCACCGAGGGGGAGCAACTTTTACCATGCCTATTGTTAAAAATCAACCAACCAAGCATGTTAGTTATACAATGATATCATGAAAATTGACGAGAGAGAAACGGAATGATACACGATAATTCTTACTTATCTTAGGGATAGGTAGAGGCACAGAAGGTGGTTAGAAAATCATTTTGGTATTTGGTGATGAGCGACACCTTGTTTAGAAAGTCAATTGCACATCCTTGGTTGAAATGCATAGGAAAGGTATATGTGGATTACATCTTAAGAGGGTTACACAAGGCCCTCTATGGTACCCATGAAAAGATTCAATGATCAAGAAAGCAAAGTTGCAGGGTCTTTATTGGCCCACCAAGGAATTAGACGCCATTACATTAGTTCAATCTTGCAAATCCTATAAGCCATACGCGAAGAATAGCAAAATCCCACCAACTCCAAGGATGGTGATTCGGGCAGTGTGGCCTTCCTCAATTTGGGGAGTAGACCTCAGCTAGCCCACACAACAAATACAGCGAGTCATTTACACTACCTTTGAGCCTCTTGATGATAGCCACCCACCTGACTGGCATGATCTAACTAAGGTTAAGACTTTGGCCTAACACACGATCACATTGTTGACCAGTCATATCAATTAAAAAAA
Source organism: Euphorbia schlechtendalii (assembly GCA_949673415.1). NCBI lineage: Eukaryota > Viridiplantae > Streptophyta > Magnoliopsida > Malpighiales > Euphorbiaceae > Euphorbia > Euphorbia schlechtendalii. The sequence goes on along the minus strand of CATIWQ010727049.1, from coordinate 23,918 downwards.
TGATGCGTTAATGGTGATTAACCATTCATAGTGACGCAATTAATACAACATGGCTCAACTGGTCGGTTGTCTATCATACGCTATTACCTCACATGAGGGCCCCGGTAAGCAATCATCGTATCTCTTATAAATACCAATATTCTCTAAGAGATCAGGTACGGATCTCATTTATTGCTTCTCAACCATCACTTTTCCCTCCACTAACTTCAGCATCAGAGGGTCTTCGCTAGTCTCCCAGCCGATGATTTATTTTGCAAGAAAAGGAGCACTTGAAAGGAATTTGATACCACATGCTCAGTGAGTACTTGTTTGATGTTCTATTATTTGAGTTAATAAATTCTCTTTGAGTTGCCTTCAATCCAAAAAGAAATCACTCTACACAATCTTTTAATTTTATTTCATTATTTCATTATCAATTGAAGAGCTTTGCAAATTGCCCCTCACATAATAAATAGTTAATATCATGGAAATAAATGGGATAACACTAGTTTAGCTTAATGTCATTATTTTCGATTCAATAAAATTAATTTTAACCGTTGTTTTAAAAAGCGTTAGATGTTAGTCGGATTAGAATCTCCAAGGGTTAAGGGAAGGACTAGAAGGATTAATATTTTTAAATTTTTATATATATTAATGAATAAAAATAAAAGAATTTAATTCACACTTAAATTTTCATATACTAAATTTAAAAATCAATGTAGCATCATTTTTCAAGATTTTGACAATACTATTCTAAATTTTGATAATATATTTTCGCTTTAATTTTCTTGAACTGTTCTATCATATAAAATTGTGATGTTCCAATAAAAACTCCCCCGTCTTTTGAATAGAGATTCTAACTCAAATTAATTTAGATGAACTTTAATTTCAAAAAAATTGTCATGTAATTTGATTTTTAAAAAAATAACTTTTTTTAAAAAATGTCTCATGGTGTTTACAATAATAATAATAATGAAAAGCCATCACTCACCCCTCGAATATGGATTAGAACTTGTAATTTTTAAGATTACAATTTCATATCAAAACCAACTAAGTTAAGAAATTTATCACAAATCGAGAAAAGTGATTTTGAAATGAAAGGTAAAGCACAAGTAAAATGAATGAACAGAAAAGAAAGAGTGCTGTTACATTGACGGTAGACCTGTTCGTCGGGCGGGTTGAGCCGAGTTCGGGCCGGGTTTGACGGGCTTTTTATAAAAAATGTTAACCCAAGCCCGTACTTTAGAACTTCGGGCTCGGGTCAGGCTAACAAGGTCATTCCCAAGCCCGGCCCAAGCCTATGAATATTTTATTTGTTATTAATTTTTTTATTAAATTAATAGAAAAAATATAAAAAAAAGTCAAAATATGTTTAAATTTTAAATATAATTGCATTGTTTACTTAAAATTTTTAATATTTAGTAACATTATTTGTAACCAAGTATAAAAATATAATAGGATAAAATATAAAATCTTAAAATAATAATTCATTTAATGTATAAATATATAATAAATATATGAAATTCTTCGTCGGGCCGGGTTTGGGTGTTTATATAAAAACCAAGCCCGGCCCATAAATCTTCGGGCTTTGACGGGCTCGGACTCGGGCCTGGTTTTTTTAAAAAAATGCATGTCCAAGCCTGGCTCATGGAAGTGGGCTCGGGCCCGGTGGGTGGCCCGGCCCGCGAACAGGTCTAATTGACGGCCATCACTTTACATAATTCACGCTTTAACTCTACACTAATGATTTCTTTTTGGTTGGATATTAAGGATTTTAGTTGTTTTCTAATTTTGGTTTGCATTTGACTGTGTTTGGAATCCAACGTTCTGATAGAATTCAATTCAAATGAATTCTTTTCAGATAATTCTCTTTTTCGGAAATGAAGATGGTGAAAAGAGGCGAGAACTTTGGGCCACAAAGTTTTGCTAATACCATCGAACAAAATTTTAATAAAATAAAAATCAGAATAATTAAGATTGAAATTTTATTAATACGAACCTACATTGTTTTTTGTTTTGCAAAAGTTGAAAACCTGAAAATTTTTCTTTCTCCTCCTGTTTTTGTGCATCGGCGCTGCTCCTCCTTAGGTGACTCCACCTTCGCCCTTTCCGGCGGCCACCTTAAATTCGGTGATCTAACTCTACAATCCCTCACTCTATTTTTGAGATTGACTAATTTTTTTCAGAAATATAATCGATTGGTATTCAATGGGAGAGTTTTGAGGAATACGGATCAAGGGAGACAAAGGAGGAGAGTGACTTAGATATTACCATTTTAGTTTTAGGAAGAGCCGCTTATGGTCAGATATGGCTATGTCAACTATTTATGCTATTTTTCATTATATCTAGGCGTGAATCTTAATTATATGAGGAAGTTGCAGAGAATATCATGAAGAAATTGCATCTTATTTCCTTTGTTGCTTCTAATCAGTTGATTTTTTTAGATTTATTAGTGTAACAGCATCTTTAATGGCTTGTTTATTTCACAAGTTGTATTGACACGTAAAAAAAATCGACAATCAATTTGAAAATACATTTTTAATAAATTGTCTAGCTCGTTTTCTCTATATGATGTGGCATTATGTATCATTTCAAAGTATAGACAATGTCTATATAATTATCTACGTATAATACAATTTAAAATAGAATAAACTAATGTTCCTATCTTATAAATAGAGATAGTCTGTTTTTAAAATTATTACTGCATCATCAAAAGGAACTTTTATTCTGTAGATCTCCTAAACTTGGAATTCACAAACTACTAAAAATGCTCTGATACCATTAAAAACCAATCCATTAACTTGCTCTCCCTCCATTTCAAAATAATTATTCTTTAAGAACTTAGATAAATTTCAAAATAAATACAATTTTTGGATTCCTATGCACCTTTTTGAATGATTTATCCATTTTACCTCTATTTAATGCACCTTAAAAATGATAAAAGTAAAGTATCCAATCAATTTCCAAAATAACAAATATCATGGCAATAAAAGTCATAGTTAATCAATTGATCTTAGTATTGACAATCAACTTTTAAAGTGATAATTATTTTGAAATTAAGGAAGTATTAAAGTTTTTTGCTAATTACCGAGTGTAGTTCAATTGATACACAAGCAGGAATGGAAAGTCATGGTTCGAAGACCAACATCTTAAAATATCCATATTTCTAAAAAAAGAAATACAGTTTTATTTACATCTTTTGGATTCATTTATGTTCCATTGTAAGTTTCATTTTCAAGTTCAATTGATTAACTATTTATTGGCAAAAGATATGAGCGATTAAGGTCATTGACGAGTAAAACACGGTGCAACTCGCTATAACATGTACATTGCAAATGCAACACATAATAATAATAACTGTAACCAAATCTTATCTTGAAAATTATTGCAGAATGCTAAAAGTTCAATTCATAATACTAAAACTTAATCATCTTGGAAGGGGCAAGTAAAATAAGTCTATGCCTTAATTGGAAAATAAATTTTGACAAAAGAATAGAAAAAATTAATTTGGATAAAAGGACTCGTTATCTAAAGCATGCAGTAAGAAGATGTACATAGTGAAATGGTTCTGTTATCATTTCCTCAAGTCAAAACTGCAGGAAGGCAAAATCAATGAATGAAAATTAGTAGAAGCCTTTCTTTACTTAAAATGTTGCAGAAATCTTACAAGGTTTCTATCGTTGTCTTGTCAGCTTCCCGATAGAGTGTAGGTACACAGATACCGAGACAACACTACACAAGAATTAACAGGAAAATAAGTAGTTAATCCAAAGAATACTATTATGTGTCTCTAAGTTCATGCTTGCAGTGTGAACTTACGTTGAACCGAGGAAGAAAGCAAGGGATAGATGAAATTGAAACAGAAAAACTGAGACAACTGCTGTTAGAATCATTGCCACTGAAGTTGCATACACCTGACCAGAGGAAAGAACAATTATTTGAGATATCATGACACACATATTTCTTTGAACAAAATATCATAATTATATCCACATAATCAGAATAGGTAGAAAAGATTATGAACATCATCTGAATAAAGGACTTTTACCTTTACAATATTATCAGCAAACTTCATTACCATTGAAACAGCAATACCACTGCACAGAGAATACAAATTACACAGTCGAAAGTCAACAGTATGAAAATGCATAAATATTAAGAAAAGGCGTAACTTGTATGTCAGATAGCACTATAGTGATTCACATGCAGTATCTTATCTAATGGTCGTAAAAGAAACACCAACATAAGAGAACTCACATTTAACTGCCCAATGAGTGTATCGTCATATAACAGTTAAAAAAAATACCCATCAATGACTCCTCTTCTAAAATAATGTTGGACAGCACTAGTCTTTTCCAGCTAAGCATTTTTCAGCTTCCAGAATAAGCAACCAAACATAGAATAAGCCAAAAAAGAGCAAAACAAACCTGAGTGCATGATTAAGAATCATGAGAACTGTAAGCGCTGTATATCCATGGAAGAACCCCCTGCATTTACAATATATATCAACATACCATTTTGATGAGTAACAAGGCAATATAAGTTTTTTAAAGCTGCTCGGTTAAAAGATATGGGCATTGTCATTTTGATAAAGATTTTTATACAGTGGGCTAAAGAGATGCCAAAAAGCAAAAACAAAAACAGAGAGCAAGAGAGAGAACATTATTTCAAATCAAGAGAAAAATAAACTAGTCCAACTTTACTTGTTCATGACCGCATCAAAATCTTGAATCAAAATGGCCATGGCATTGAATATCATCCCAAAGACGTAGAGCCAGAAGTTCTGCACATTGATGTTTCTTGAGAGATGCTTTTTTATTATAGCCTGCCAAAACCAAACAATGTCAGTTTATAACAACTGCACTACCTATTCAGACCCCAAAATAGACAAGTTCAAGCCACACATGATTTCAAGGCTTAGTTTCCTAGGCAGACCTGAGCACCCTTGCCTGGACGATTCATTATTTTTTAATATAATGTCAATAACAAAACAAAAATCAGCTCCATTGTACACCATTTAGTTAAAATAAGCATTATATACATTGAAGCTTCATAAAATCATAGTACTTAAGATTTAAGAATACTTCAGACGAACCTCAGTGTACACTCCAGCAAAACCACTCAAAAGTGCCATTACCTACAAATAAGAAATGCTATATATAAGCATAATATACATCAAAAGAAAAAATAAGCCATTCGTGAACAACACATGTTGTTCTATTGAGGTTATCACCCTGAGAGATGCAAGGACTCACAATTGCCATTATCCAGCCCATATAAGATGTTTGCAGAACATGATCTGAACTGTTAAAATAAAATACAATTTTGTTAGGCAGTGAATGACAGAAAGAATATAGCCTTCGAATAATTCTTACATATTTATACATAATACAATTTACATAAGCATAAACATTGTTTAGATATCTGATATTGGAAGAAGGTTGTACAAATTACAATACCCATAAAAGAAGCTATGTAATACCATTTAACTTGTACAAGACAGCCCTTTAACAATTCTAAGAAACTAAGAAACTGAGTAGGGAATGATCTTACGAAGGATTCAGTTGAGCTGTGGTACATCCAGCACATAATAGAATGAAAGCTGCCCATTGAATCTCACTTAATCTGAAGATAGGAAATACTATCAGAAATGAAAGCATTCTGCTAAATAACATGGATGACCGAAATTAGAAACACTTACTTCCTTTTAAGTATCAATTGGTATAAAATACCAGTGCTTACAATATTAAGGTTCTTGAGTATCTGATAACCCGGAGCATCGACATAGGCAAAGATGTAATACTGTCCAGCAAATTTGTAAGAAAAAAGAAGATATTATACTTCTGCAGAACACAGTTGGCATGTGATACTTGTAATCAAAAGCAGCAAACAGTTAGCAGAATAACTCACCTGAAGCAAATTCTTGAAAAGGTACAGTGCTGCAGGAATGGGATAAACACTAACTTCATCCCAAGTTGTACTCAATCTGGTTGACAAAAGGATTCACAAAATACAAGAATTTACATAAGAATATATGTTAATTGTTTACAGATATGAAAACATCCAACAAAGAAATAACAATATTCAAATCTTGGCTCCACATATTGAAATTACAAGGAAATCATGATGAAAAGAAGAGGAGAAAACACTTTCTGACCTGTTATCTTCCGTGACACCTTCAGTTTTCCAAATCCTTGACAAAGCTGCAAGTGATATTACACACTTCAAAGTCTCCACCTAACCATAGGAAGACATTAAAAAGTTCTAATGTTAACATAATTTACAAGTTGGACCTGCCTAAGTTCATGCATCTAAACATCTACACTGTTTTAACAATAGCTATATAATTTTCCACTGTTCTCTTTATATCTTTAGAAAATGGAAATTTCTTACCAAAAAATTTGCTGTAGTAACACTATAGTCATACTTGCCAGCTCTCTTGGACATTACAATTAGTATTGCTTGTGAACTTGTGAGAAGAGTCAATGCAAGTGTAACGATAGTCCTAGTCCAATTACAAGAAAAAGGATTAGCAAGAGAAGAAAACAAGCTCTTATGTTGGTTTTCAAAAAATTAAAAACTCACTTGCGCTTCCACTTGGATCGATCATTCGATCCGCCTCCCAAAATAGCTACATTGCGTAACGGAGCTGGTGATCAATCACAAATAAGCATATAAAACAACAATCCAATCGGTCAGATTTAGAAAACCAAATCATAACAACTTAAGCATTAAATGGGCGAAGATAAGGAGCACCTGAAAGAGAATTGCCTGTCAAGCTCTCTAATTCAACAGAGACATCATCTTTACCCTACAGTTTACAAGTTGGTTCAGAATATACATAATGCTAAAAACAAAAAAAAAACAATATAACGAGAAAAAAGATAAACGGATTAAACAATAAAATTCATATTGTAGTGGGGTTAGTTAGTTGGTGCTAACGCCTTAGGAACTAAATGAACAATGAAGAACGCAGTTGAAGAGTGAAGCAGCTATATATATTACAATGGTGTCGATCCGCAGTAAACATTGCAAACAAAATCACAAAATCTGAGCAAGTTGATCCAACAATTTTGCAAAAAAATATCGAATCATGTAATTCAAAGGAGTTAGAACGAAAAATACAGAACAATTCAAAGCGAATCTACTCAATTATATTTGTTTGAAAGGAAAATAACACATTATTGAGAAATAATTACCATCTTTACTAAAACTCGAAGATCTAATTCGTCGGTGGCGGTGGCGGTGGCGGTGGCGAGTGAACGTAATAGTTACCGGAATGTTGAAATCGTACGATAGGATGACAGGGTTCCAGGAACAGTAACGAATTGGCAGAGTCAGGATTCGGTGAAGAGAGGAAGTGAGAAATTTGAGCTCTGGGTCTGCAGTGCTGCTAAATTGAAATATCTCCGCCCAATTAAATTCCAAAATAATTAATTAGGAAAAAATATGCTTATCATTCATCTCTAATTCTCTATTGATAGCCCTTAACTAATTGGACTTAGCCCACCAGGCCCTCAATCTTAAGCCCATTAGGCTTAGAGGATGTTAATTTTGGTGAGAATTGAAATGAGTCTTACAATTTTTTTTTTAATTTGGCAAAGCTTACGTTATATTTAATATATAATAGAAAGGGAACTTAACTTCACCTGCCATGTGACTTAAATTTGAAATTTTTAGAGGTTGCAAATATAAATCTTAACCATTAGCTAGGATATTTATCACAATATAAGTCCTACATTGATTTCATATACATGCCATAAAAGTAATTATAGGTAAATAATTAAACATTAAGTTTGAAGTAATCATGAAATGAAAAGATAAGATTAACACTTAAAATGCATCCAGTAGCATCGCATTGCAATTATTTAATAAATATTTGTAAATTAACGTAATATGTCTATCAGTCCAACTTTTCATGCATTTTATAAAAACATAAGTAGTATAAAAATAACGATTTTTTCAAATTATTTTTATAAAACATTTTTTAATCTTGATATAAATCATAATTGATCGATAGTTAGAATAGATATGGTGGTTGTCAAATTTTAAGCAACAAAATTATTGTCAAGAATGTCAACAGTTTGAGTTTATAAAAGAGCATATACATGTACTCAACTTGTTAAAGGAACAAGGATGGTCAAAGAAAGCAAGCTCCAAATAAACTAGATTTTCTCTAATTCTGAAATTGGATTGTTTGAAAATATATTAAAAAATTGTTTTGAAGGGTTGTTTTTAATAAATATTAAGTAACGAAATTATTATTTGAGAGTTTTTTTTAAGTTAATCTAACTCGATCACTTTGAATAAATATTTAAAGTTTCTCAAAAATTAATACATACATGTAGATATGAAAAAAAAGCATGTTGCTTTTTATTACGAGTTCTAGGTTGTTGCACTTCTAACTTATACGTATGAGCATTCTTTGTTTGTACAAGTTACATGAATATGTATGGCTCTTCATAACATATACTACTATAAACATCACACTGTATTATGTATGGGTATAAACATCACACACCTCAACATGCCCTTATCCTACCAATATTCAACAAATTCAAAATAAATAATACAAAACTGAATAAATTTGAATATGAATGAATTTTAATAAGGAATCCTTGTTTTAATTCGTTGCAATCCGTTTTGTTGTATCACAAATGACATTTATATCATTTCCCATGCCAATCTATATCAAATTATTTCCATTTCTCAAGTTACAATGGGAGGAATATTCAATGGCAAAATGCGAATTAACCATAATGAGGAATCTTTGTTAACTGTCTCTATCATTATGAGAAATTCAATTTTAAAAAACACAAAATTTTGCTCTTAAGCTGCAAAAATTGTTTTATTACTCTTTTTTTTTTATATAAAAAAGTACATCTTATTTGATATATCAGTGAGAGAAACCAAATAAATCAAATAAATATAAACCAAAATCAGAGAAAAATAATCTCATTGTATTGAAAATAGGAATAACTCACCACAAAAACAAGAAACACATACTAAAAAAAATAAGAAACGGTAACAATAATGTGACCTATACTAAAATTGTTGTATAACTTTAGATTATAATAAATAGAACTATTGTATTTATTGTTACGGATTATAGCAAAGATCTTAACTAGCTTAGTTGATTGAGTTATGAAGCTGTGAATCTATACGTCACAGGTTCGAGTCCACAATCGAGTGGAGTGACATTAAATTACTCTTACCGATTGCAATTAACATGTTACATTAACTTACAGGTATTTATTGTTACATTAGTTTAATTATACTAAAGATTATTATATTGATTTTGTTGTGACTGAGGTCTTAGCTTAATGGTTAAGACGGAAGTTGTGGACCCTAGAGATCTCAGGTTCGAGTCACATCCGGGATGGGTTGGAGATTTTCCTTTCTATTTAATATAAGCCGAAATGAGACAAAATTTTTTAAAAAAATTATATTGATTTTGTTATTAAATTTAACTTATCAAATTTTTATATTTATAATATATATAAATGTATGCAATATTTTATGGAATTGGTTGTTTCTGAACCATTTTGAAGTACCCTAATAAATCAAAAGAAATTTGTAAAAGATAATAATTAACTAAACGAAATTCCCGGTGGATATTTATTAGTATTTACAAACATATATTACTTCTAAATTGAACAATAATTGATGACAACAAACAATGATTAGAATTACTACCTACCACATTATACAGTTTAGAAGATTCTCAATTTTATAAATATTAAATTGTTGGGTCAAACCATTACTTGTAAACTCAAGCTGTGGATCAGTAGATATACATCATTTGATAATTGATCAAATAGGACAATTAAGCTAATTATAACTAACTAAATTGCAATAATTTATTCAGTTAACAGATAAGTTAAGTTGTACTCAATTTTTCCACGAAAATGTCAGCTCTAAGCAACTATAAATAAATTGAAGAGTGTTATGTATATTCATTGTGCCCTAACACGAATACAAACATCAAAGTTCATTTGTCTGAATTAATTAATGGCTGCTTCAAAGTGTTTATTAAACAAATTTCTCTCATTGATTTCATTGTTGCTTGTGTTTAACTCTGCAAATGCACAATTGAGAGTTGGATTTTACTCTAAAACGTGCCCTAAAGCCGAGGCCATTATTAAAACGGTTGTTGATCAAACCATGTCAGTTGCTCCTTCTCTCGCCGGCCCGTTGTTAAGGATGCATTTTCATGATTGTTTTGTGAGGGTACGTAACAATATCATAATAGTATTTTATTTTATTTTGTGTATAGTGTTAAGTTGAAAATGTTAAGTTTATATTCAATTACATGTATAAATTACAGGGTTGTGATGGGTCGGTTTTGATAAACGCCACAAATAGTCAACAAGTAGAAAAGGACGCAGCTCCAAATTTGTCCCTAAGAGGGTACCAAATTATCGATAGAGCCAAATCTGCATTAGAAAAAGCTTGCCCGGGAGTTGTATCTTGTGCAGACATTATTGCTGTTGTTGCTAGAGATGTCACATTTGCGGTAATTAACTAAATTGATTAACACTAATTTGTTTTAACATGTGAATTAATATATTTTATGCTAATTATTTCTTTTTTCAGTCAAAGGGACCATATTGGGAAGTTGAAACTGGAAGAAGAGATGGAAGGATATCAATTGGATCAGAAACTTTTACAAACCTAGTCGCTCCTAATGCAAATATTACTACCTTAATTACAAGATTTCAGGCTAAGGGTCTTGATCTTAAAGATTTAGTGGTTCTCTCAGGTTTGTAAAATTTCAAGTTTTAAATTTAAAACAAAAAATTGAGAAAGTGGGAAAGTGTAAGCTATAAGATATGAGGTATATTATTTGATAAATAAAAAATGGAAATATACTTATAAGCTTACATATATATGTTCATATTTTTTTAATACTAGAGGCAAAAATATTTATATCGGTAAAAAACGACATTTTATAGTCAACGCTCATATGTAGCTCTTGTAATTCCAAATTTCATGGTTGACCTAAAAATAATAGAACCTTTTGTATATATTAATTACAGGAGCACATACAATTGGAATATCGCATTGCTCTTCATTCAACGACCGGCTATACAATTTCAGTGGAAAGGGACTCGAAAATGATTCAGATCCAACAATGGATTCAGAATATGTTACAAAAATGAAAATAAAATGCAGACCGGGAGATCAAAATTCAATAGTGGAAATGGATCCAGGCAGTTCTAAGATATTTGATACAAGTTATTTCTCACTTGTGTTTAAAAGAAGAGGTCTTTTTCAATCTGATGCTGCTTTACTTGATAATGGTGTTACAAGAGCTTACATTCTGCTTAAAGCTGCTCGTCAAGGCTCTAACTTTTTTACGGATTTTGGTGCGTCCATGGTCAAAATGGGTCGGGTAGATGTTTTGACGGGTTCAAATGGTGAAATTAGGAAAGTCTGCGGCAGGGTTAATTAATTAATTTTACTTGATTTAAGTTAATTTGATTGGGTGAACAGTTTTTCTTTTTTAATTGTAAAAAAATGTAATGCGTGTAAGTGAGCTATTTTTCTCTGGTTATTATTTTGTATTCCCTTAAAATATAAGAATTTGGTTTGTTTTTCATTGTTTTGTTATATGATCTTCAATAAATTATATTTTGATACTTTTTTTATTAATAAATCAATCCTATAAGTTATCATTAAGTACACATTTTCACCGAAAGATACAAGAAAAATAAATTAAAGAAGAAGACAGTTGAAAAAGGCCTAACATTTAAATTTCAACCACCTGATATTATATATTTTACAGCCTAGAGAATTTCGTATCAACTTTAGGACTTGCTATGTTTAACGTTTCTAAAATGACACGAATTTATTAACCACAGAAATTTGACTAAATTCGAAACTCATTTTTATGTAAATTATCCAGTAAGTTGTTTTCTTTATCCAATTTAGATCTCAATTATTTAATTAATTATATGAAATAGTAATAATAGATATTGAAATGATGGCTATTTAAGAAGATATCTTGGCTTTTGCCAGGTATATATATACAATAAGTAAAAGCATACACTTCAGTAAAGAATCAAAGATATATAAAAAATGCTCTATACTTATTATTCATTCATGAAACGTGAAATCTATATTGGTCAACGGTCAACTCATAATAATGATAAGCAAAATGTATCACTATCCCTTAACTTGATTCCAAACGTAGAATGACACTTCTAACTTGAAAAATGATCAATTACCTCCCTAACCTAGTAAAAAGATTATTTAGCCCCTCCAACTTTACGTGTTAGAATTTGCTTGGTTTGATTTTTTAAATATGTCATTTTTCTGATTTTTCTTTCTCCAACTAGAATTTGACACATGACATTGAGAACTGGTGTATTCTTGACAAGTTGGGGAAAGTAATTGATCCTTTTGCAAGTGGAGGTGGCACCCGACTTCTGAAACCAAATTAAAAGGATAACAATGCATTTGCCCCAATTATAAATAAAAGTTCAAGTTACATCTTAAGCTAATTATGCTTAAGAAGTGGCTCAACATGTATAATTTTATTAAATGTGCAGGTGCCATTGCGTGTGTGAATAATTAATTAATGAAAAGTAAACTCAAGGAAACTTTAGAACAATTAAAAATATAGTTATAAAATTATTTTTATTAATTAAATAAGATATGAACCTTAAGCACTTAACCACAAGCAATAATAATTGAAGAAAAAACATTCCTTGCTTACGATAAATTGTCTTATAAAACCATGATTTTGAAAACCGGACCGGCCGGTTGGACCTGAACCGTTCACTGGTCCTGGGAGTATGCAAATAGTTTGGTAACCGAATTACCGAACCGAATCAAACCGAAATATTAATTTGGTTTGGTTATTTTAAAAATTCGGTTTGGTTCGGTTTGTAAAATGTTGATATTTCGGTTATTGTGTTCGGTTTAGTTTTTGTGTAGAAAAAACCATAATAATCGAACCAAACCAAAATATATATAAGCATATAATAAAATTTTATTTTAATATCACACCCTTAGATATGCATTTTGTATTTTAAGTGTTAGAATTTGAAATTTTTGTTAATTAATTTAAAATTTCGGTTTAATTCTATTTTTAACCAAATCGAAAAATTTATTTCGGTTTGGTTAATTCGGTTTTGAATCTTATTTGGTTTGGTTCGGTTAACAATATTTTCCTTATTTGGTTTTTGGTTAATTCGGTTTGGTTTCGACCGAATGCACACCCCTAATTGGTCCGGTCGGTTTCCACCTGGTTACTTGTTTGGTCAAAGACCGGATGTTAATCAGTTGAACCGGTCAGTCGAACCAGAAAAATAATGTTTTTTAAATTTTTTGCAATAGACAGGAATCGAACTCAAGACCTCCAACTTCTTATTCATTATGTCCACCACTCAACTACAACACTTATTTGATATAAATTTGTATTATATTTCTTTAATAATATCTATATAAAACTTTTACTTGGTTTTAAATTACGTATTTACTTTATTTATTTAGTGTGTTGTGTAAATAAATTCACAATATCTTATTTAAAATAATAATTTTTCAATTCAATTGAATTTTGATATTTGATGTAAAATTTTTAAAATCGAAGTAATATTTAATTTTCAGTTTATAAAAGGATATTGAATTTACAATACTTTTTTTTCATTAAATATATCTATTGAAAATCTTCATTTACACATGTATTCTATAAATCTAAGTTTAGTTATAATATAAAATGATTTTTTACTAATATTTAAATATAATTTATAAGATATGGTTTCATCTGAATTAAATTTGGTTGAATACAAAAATAATTTAACCTTCATTTTTCATCAAATTGTATTGACTATTATGTTGTATTTTTTTACTTGAAGAATAAATTTTGTATATGAATTATTAATATTAAAAATATTATTAATTATTGAAACATTGAAATTTATATTATTTGTTTGATATTAAATTATTAAAAATATTAGTATTTGATAATTAAAAAATTATCTTATAAGTTTTCAAAAAAAATTATTAAAAATATTAGTATTTGGTAAGTTTTTAAAAAATCCGGTCCAACCACTGATTTAATCTGGTTAAACCTTAAATCCATTGACCACCTTCTTCATCGATTCGATGACCGGTCCAGTTCTGAAAACCATGTATTAAACAATGGAATGGATGGTTCATTAGTATAATTATTTATTCAAGTCATAGAATTGCCAACTCATCATTTTATGTGCACTAGAGTGATTTTTTTTCTTAATCCATAAGTTGCTGAGATCAAACGATCCCTCAATTTTAAAAAGCACTTCATTGTTCTTTGAATTTGCTTAAAATGCATATAATACCTCCCTTAGTTCTAGGTGACATATGACGTGGCCGTTGCTGAATAGGGAGCGCGTATTGATTGAAAAGAAGAAAAAACAACATTGCTAAAAAATTAGGCTTAATGCATCTGCACCTCCTGAACTTGTCCAAAAAGAGCTGTTGCCACCTTGAACTTTGAAATGTAACAGATAGCCCCCTGTACTTGTCTAAAACGTGTTACTTTACCCACTCGTAAAAATATCGGTTTCAAGAATAAGAAGATGAAAATGATGGGTCAAGAATCGATATAATATTATGATTAATTGCAGAAAATATTTAGAATAGAGATGAAATTTTGAAGAAGACGAAGAACATATATTAGGGATTTTGAATGGTAAGAATTAGAATGTCATGGATTTTTTTATTCATTTTCTATTCCACAACATACTTCACGTGCGTGTATTTTTATGGTCATCCACGTAGCAAGCCAGGTCAGCACAAGAGGGTAAAATGACACGTTTTAGACAAGTTACGGGAGTTATCTATCACATTTCAAAGTTCAAGGTGACAATAGCCATTTCTGGACAATTTCAAGAGGTGTAGATACATTAAGCCAAAAAAAATATAGACCTAAAATCGTTAATTGAAATCCCACTCAACTCCACGTTCTTCATCATCCATTCCCAAATCCCTAATATCGTTAAATCTATAATTCCAATCTCACATCCAACTTCTTCCTCTGTTGCTTGTCATCGTAGTTCCTATGCTTCTCATCATCGGCATCGTACGACCGTTACTCGTCGTCACTGTCATTCCTCCCCTGCTCATCATCGTCATTCCTCCTCTGCGTCAAATATGTTTTTAATTGATTTTAAGCTTGATTTGTGACTCATTTTGATTGTTGGATTGTGTTTAGTCGTCTGATGGGATCAACAAGGTATTCAGAGGTCAAGTTATGATGAGATCGAGAGCTTGAAGGTAAGATCTGCTAATGCTTTTTTTGAGTAATTTAATTTAATTTTTTAATTTTGTAATTTTTGTTTGCAAATGTGAAGGCAAATGACAAGATAATTGATTATGTTTTACTATTTGAAAGAATTAGAGAGAGAGAGATGGCAGAGGAGCTTAGTGGTTGTTGTCGGAATTTTGTCTCGGTGGGTTAAATTAATACTCGATGAATTAATAATTTCGTTAAAATAATAATTTTCTCCAATCCTTAGTCGGGATCAACGTGGTAAATTAATAATTCGTTAAATTTATAAAATAATACGTAAAAATAAATTCATATTGGTCCCATTTGATATATAAATTAATAATTCATAATTTGTAAAAATATATTTTATATAATTCATAACTAATCTAAGAAGATTTTTTAAAATATGAATCTAATGTTACTTGTTTCTTTTTAAAATTAATATCCGCTTGAATCTTATTTCTAATAATTTTTAGAGCATTGAGAAAATCTGGTGTAGAGTTCTCATATTATAAAAGGAAGTGTTGTAAGGTGATTGCTGCTTTCAAAGCATCTTTGCACCAAACTTGTTCTAATTCCACACTATCGTCTTTCACTTCATCTTCTTTTTTTGCTTTCCATAACACTCTCAATTATTTGTTCATCCGTATGCAACTCCAAACTTGTGTCATTTTCTCCCGGATAGTTCAAAACATTTTCAACATTCATTGTGTCACGATAATTCAATTCTTTGATTAGATTCTGCAATTGTTATAAGCTATCATTATCCATTTGTTCTTGATTTTCTAAGGATTCACCATCTGAAAATCGAAGCTTACAATGCTTGAAATAATTTGCAATAGTACTTGAGTGAAAATCTATTTTCCATGCTGAGATTGCAAGATTCATTGCTTCTAAAACATTAAATATATTAATATTTGAGTAGATTTATACATTTAACTTGAGATATATATGGAATACTAAAAGTTTATCAATGAAAATACATGAATTTAGTTAATATGCATGATTAATACTTATTAATTAAATTCATGTATTTCATACATATTCACATTGTAGAGATATAAATTACATACTCTATAAATTAATAATTATTAATTTACGCGATTAATTAATACCTTGCTAAATTAATAAAATTTCATGATTCTAACATTATTAATTTATAGAGGTTTGACTGTATGTGCATTTTCAATTCATTTGTCTATAAATGGTTTAATTTTATGTAAATGAGAGCCAATTAGCCTAAACATGTATTAGGCCTATATAATTTTTTTATATTTATTAGCATATATTTATTTTAATTTATATATTTGAAAAAGATATGCAATTCTTTATCTTTTACATTTGTAAACACCTAGAAATAATTGAAAATAATTACCAACTAGATCGTTCATTGATTGTAAAACCATTGTGCATCAATGTCATTATATCAATAAATGTATTGATTTAAGTCTTCGGTTTTATATGACACTTAAGAACCGCATGACATACGTTTGTCAAAAAAAAGTTACAATAATTTCTAATAATAAAAATAGAAAGTTCAATAAAATAAGTTGGTTTTTAAAGAGAAATGTATAAAGTTTCACATGCAATTCTTCATTTTAACTTATATCATGCAATAAACTGACTATACAATATTCCTTCACTTTTATATTACACCATAAATTAGTCTTTTTTAATACTCAAATACTGTTGATGAATTATTTGCAGTATGAAAAATTATACTCCATTAAAAATATAGCCAACTACACGTAAAGGGAACGGAACACAAACATAAGTTGTCTTTCGTATATATACTTTTCATCAACTGTAGGAAACACTTTATTCTTATGCCTCAGCCAGACTGGTTCTACAAATCTAGCTAATAACTCAATTAAATGCACTCATATTCACTTCCATTGAATACAAAATGCATTAATTCTGCTTAATTAAACGAAAATATGATTGTGATTCTTTTCTTCTCAATTCAACTTCCTCATTTCCCTTTATTTCTGTTTAAAACAGAAACCTCAAACCCATCACTTCTTCAACACAAATTTTCACCAGAAAAATCAATTCCTCCGCCACCTCCGAAATGAACACCGGCGGCGGAATACCCATTCAGACCGGCCCGATTAAGCGCCACCACACCGCCCGCTACTATGCCCACCGAGTCCGCGAAAGCCTCACGACCCGAGTCTCTAAAGTCATATGTGCTGTGTTTTTAATGATCCTTTTAGTTCTTGGCCTTGTCGCTTTCATACTTTGGCTCAGTTTACGCCCGCATCGTCCCCGGATCTTTATTGAAGAGTTTTCGGTACCGGGTTTGGGTCAAGTTAACGGGTTCGAGAATGCTCGCATTGATTTCAATGTGACAGCCCGGAATTCGAATCAGCATATCGGGTTTCATTACGGGAAGGTGGAAGGCGCGGTTTATTACAAGGATCAACGGATCGGGTACACCCAGATAATGGATCCGTTTTATCAGGATCCGAAGAGTACTACAGTATGGGCTGGGGCTTTTAGTGGGGCCACGTTGACGGTGAGTAATAGCCGCTGGATGGAGTTTCAGAGTGACCGAGCGCAAGGAACGGTGATGTTTCGCTTGGATATAACGTCGCAGATTCGATTTAAGGTGTCCACGTGGGGAAGTAAGAACCACACGATGCATGCCAACTGTGATGTAGGAGTGGGCCCTGCTGGGTCAATTTTGCCTATTAATAGGCATAAAAAATGTCCACTCTATTTTACTTGATCTGTGTTTTATTTAATTTGTTCATATTTCTTACTTTCTTTTGTATATTTTGAAATTTATGTTCTGAGCACAATTTATTTGGGGTTATTGCATGGCATCTTTGTCAATTTGTAAGATGTTAATTCTTTATTATATTATCTGATAGATAAGCGTATTTAATTCATTATCTTAGAGAAAATACAAAAAGAAAATGAAAATAAATTCTGCCTCTGAAATTCAAGTTTAAATAGGTACAGTATTCAATGAAAAAGAACTTTAGAAAATAAAAATTTAAATTAATCGATGATAAATTAATCATTGAATTAAATGCCACTGTCGGAATCAAATGCTCCAACACGACATTCGTACAATATTCTCATTTCTATATAATTTTATTATAAATATTAACAAATTCAACATCTAATTATCGTGATATATAATCTACAGTATAAGCATTCTATTTTGATTTTGTTAATTTAAATTTATTTAAAATGCTAGTGCCACATAATGTCACCTGCATACCAAACTCTGGTTCTAGTAATTCAAGAAACAATTTTTCTTTTCATATGGTCATAGAGAAATTATAACGACAACTAAAATTAATTTTTATTAATAATGTGAATATTAATAGTAACATTGAAATTATAGTGGTGGAGGGAAGTTAGATACAAAGAGATATGAAATTGATTGGATCTTAAGTTAAAGTTTAATGACCCCTTAGAAATAAACCAAATATATAACACATATACATCAAAATTTGCCCAGAAACAATCATCCTTGAAAGAGTGTAATATCTCACTAATTGGGTTAACAAGTAAAATGATTTATGTGAATCCGTTGAGAACAAATGTTGTGCATCAAATATTGAAGCAAAGCATATATACCAAACTAGTTAAAGTTTCTGATTCTTGGAGTTCTTCAAACAAAAAGCAATCTTTCATGCCTTAAGAAACCTTGTAAGCAACCTAAATAAAGGAACAACATAAACCATATAAATCAAAGATCATATAATACTAAAATATTAGACTCAAAATGTGCCACCCCAAAAACTTCTATCTATGGCTCCTTCAAATTATAGCACTTTTAGGCATACTTGCTTTTTGTTTATGGCTAAGTTTAAGGCCAAAACCCCCAAATTTCACCATTGTTGAATTCACTATTCCATCTATCTCAAATCAAAATTCTTCTTCTAAAGATGAAGATGGAACCATTAATTACACACTTGAAATTAAAAATCAAAACAAGGATTCGAGTGTTAATTATGATGATATTTTTTTGATATTTTATTTTGGGCAGGACTCAATTGGGAAGAACAAAATTCCTGCTTTCAAACAAGGGAAGGGTGACAAAATTCAGAGGGCAGATCGTGTGAATGCCAATGATCAAAACGTAAAACAAGCAATTCGCGACGCAATTTTGAAAGGGAAGGCGGAGTTTAAGCTTGATTTAGCAACGAAAATTAAATATAGTACATGGGGTGTGAAAAGTAAGCATCATGGACTAAATTTGGAAGCAAAAATTCCAGTTGGTTCAGATGGGAAAATAGCAGGTAAAAAGAAGCATATTCAACTACGAAGTCCATCCAAGAAAATTAAATTAAGGGCTAATAAATTTCATTAAGTTTTCTTCTTGCATTTTGTTAAGTAAATTTGCAATTTGTATGTTTATCCGTGAAGTGTACTCATTTATTTAATAATTATAAAATGGTGATTTTATTTTTAACAAAATAAATCTTACCTTGCTTCTTATCATCGTTGGATCAATCTTCATACCATTGATCCGATAGTGATAAGAGGTAAAGTATTGGAGATTTTGATTTTGAAAAAATCACCATAGAATTTACTTTATAAAATTATGATTGTGAATTCACTAAGATAAGTATGTATTTACAAAAAAGATAACCAAAACCTCTGGAACAACATTTGTTGTTTTCTATTTTTTTTTTTATGAAAAATGAGATGGCTTATTTACTGAATAATTGAAATAAATAGAAAATTTATTCTCCAAAGTTGAATCCTACTAAAAGTAAAGAGTTTCATGAATACAGTAAAAATATACACCATTTAAAAAAATTTACATGGCTTCACCTTTCTATGTTTAATCTTGATCCTTCACATTGGTAGTAAAACTGCAAACTCCACAATATAAATGCATAATTTAATCACATTATTAGTATATTATTATTTTAAAAAAGGGTCTTGAGCCCAACCCAACATGGGTTCGCCTAATGAAACATGATTCTTTCCGTTGGATATCTAACTAAATATTAAGTTTATGAGATTTGAACCATTTATTTTAAAATGGATAACTCGCGTTTCCCTAAATACAAAACTATTGATAAATATTTGGAAAAATAAATGGATGACTCTAATTTCCAAATGTATAATGCAACTATAGCCAATCCCAATCATCACCAATAAAAAATTCTAAGAAAAATGACATATTTTTTCTATTCCAATTTAGTACCAGTTAATTCAGACCCCCACAATTAGATAAGCATATTAATATAAGTCTACTTAGACCATGTTCGTGAAAATCCGAACATTTAATGAGTTGCGTTTGATTTTCATATTGATGAGTAGGCCTAACTAGGCTTGAGAGTAAAGTACTATATCAAAACCCGATCCAATCAAAGTATTCGGTTTATGTGAGCTAGGTTGAGTTTTGTCAGAGTAATATTTATGTCGATACGAACCCGACTCCGTCTCTATGTAACAGGTCTAATTCCACATTTCAATACAACATGACTAATATCACAAACATAGTTCTGCTGGGCCTAGACGACGTGTATAAAAACAAAATAAGTTCAATGTTTAGAACAACTTTATTTATTATATAATGTGACATATGGAATAAATAATTAAATTGATGAGGTGTTAAAATAGATAATACATTTAAATAAGACATAATAAATTATTTATTTAGATGTGAATTGTATATTTTCAAAATAAAATAACATTAAAATATTATTATATCATTCGCCTTCATCATTAAAATATAATATCATTAAAATGATAAAACTTTTACTTAATTTACAAATATGTAATAAACCATGTTGGATATTAAATGTACTACATCATCTAAAAAAATAATAGAAAATATAAAGTAGTTTTGTAATTAATTATCTATTTTTATATACGTGATATTTATAAAAAAAAAACATACGCCAATTGTTAATCTCATTTTTCAGAATGGCAATTTCTTCCAAACTGGTTTCCCGTCTCCTTGCAGGGAAACCAAAGCCAATCATCCACAATGCGCGCGCTTTCTATAAACAGTGCAATACTATCCGCCACCATTGCTCGATTTCGGATAGCCAAAGTGGTAAGCTTTATTGGATTTTATGAAATTGCGTAGCTGCTTTCACTCTAGATGCAGTTAACCTGTTTGCTAAAATGCGTCTGAGAAAGTTGTATGGTAACCATCATTTGCTGTGCGTTAAATTGAAGACTAGTGGACGGTGAAGGATCTCATGCTGGAGAATTTTTGAGATGGCGGAATGGGGGTGGATATTTCCATGAATCAGCTCGTATTGACCCTACGGCACTAATTGAAATTGGTGCCGTTATTCATCCAAAAGCTGTAGTGGGTGCTAATGTTCATGTTGGATCAGGAGCTATAATTGGACCTGCTGTTACTTTAGGACAATCTACGAAAATAGGGTACATCAGCGTCTTCATCTTGGTTTACAATTTCAAATTTTTAGTTTTGTGCAGATAAAAGTTGTATTTTTTATGCAGTTATAATGCGTGCCTTAGCAATTGCTGTGTAGGCGATTCATGTATGATCTACAATGGAGTGTGCATTGGTCAAGATGGTAACATATAGTTGAACTGAGCTGTTAATTTCGTCTACATATCTTCCTCTTATTTCAATCCATTTTGTGTGGAATTTGTTTTAAATAATTCTGAATATAGCTGGAACATTGCACTGTAGGATTTGGGTTTTATGTGGATGAGCAGGGAAGCATGGTGAAGAAACCTCAAGTGGGTGGCATTTCAGTTTTTAAGCGTGCTCCATTTAATATTTTCCATGCCTTCTATTCCTCTTGCACATACAGTACAATTATTTAAAACAAAATGGTTTGCCTACTTTGTGATGCTATCAAGTGAATGCTGTTTAACAAATTGTCCCATTGAAGCACAAATTCGAGCATTCTAAGCCATTTTCGATCTTCTTTGATGTTTAAAATGAATGGCTTTTAATATCTTATTGGACTATATTACCTTTAAGCAGCTGCTAAATGCTAGGATAGGAAACCGTGTAGAGATTGGCGCAAATACATGCGTTGACAGAGGCAGGTGAGGGGTGTCTGGCTTCTATATCTTCAATGTTATGCCCCTTGTTTATGTTGTAGGAAATAAACTAGACAGCATTTGGATATGGAAAAAGTCCAACTAAGTGTGTTACTAATCTGTTGATGCAGTTGGCGAGACACAGTCATTGGTGATCATTCGAAGATAGACAACTTAGTCCAAGTGAGTCTTCGTTCTTCGCATCATTCTCTTGTTTTTCAACATAATATCTGATATTATCCTTGGCTTTGCAGATTGGGCATAATGTAATTATCGGTAAAAGTTGCATGCTTTGTGGACAAGTCGGGATTGCAGGTTCTGTGACGTACGTGCTTCTCAATCAAACATCTGTTCTTATCTTCAGTTTTATAATTTCTAGATTTTCATCTTTTTTTTTCTCTTAATTAGGATAGGAGACTATGTTACTTTGGGGGGACGGGTAGCAGTTCGTGACCATGTCTCAATTGTGTCAAAGGTATATCCCATTGCTTATTTGATTAGCATCAAGTGCGTTGAAAATCGTATTGATCTTTCTGAGCTTCTGTGTGTCTATTTTAATAGATTGTTTATTATGTTTTGTGATTTGCAGGTCAGGCTAGCTGCAAATAGTTGTGTAACCAAGGATATAAGACAGCCTGGGGATTATGGCGGTTTTCCTGCTGTAAGATTCTTCTTTGATGTAGCATACAGCCATGTTCTTTTCTTAATGAAGCTTACATTAATTGTATCTGCAACTCTTGTTTCATTGATTAAATTGGCAGGTTCCAGTTCATGAATGGCGAAGACAAGTTGCTACCTATAGCCGTATTTCAAAGAAGAGCATTTCATAGTAACCTTCGATAAAACTTGGTTGCTATTGGTCACTTTTCTTCAAGTAGTAATCTATTTTGCCTCGGTGCAGAGGTGTGGCACTCACCATGGATGTAGGCTCTGCACCTTAAAGGCTGAATGGCTCGAACCAAGAGTTCGCCTTTTGTGCCTACCCATCAAGGGTCATTCAAGTCTGGCAGTTCAGGCAACAATTCTCAACTCTCAACCTTTTTTCGTGGCATTCAATGTGAAATTCAAATTGTGTTTCTTGCGTACTGGGTGCTATTTTTTTAATTTCATTTCATGGATTTGACTTTCCATTAGTGTTTCAGTAGAATTTAAATTTCTTAATAGTAACAATTTTAAATTAGGAGAATATGACTTAAGAATGAGAATTAATAAACAATAGCTTCCCTCATCTTTGTTACTTTCATCTACTGTTTCCGTTACATTTTTCAAAATATTCTCGTAGTTCTCTCATCTTTGTAAAAAAGACCTCTTTGCTCCCTCATCTTTGAAAAATTACACCACACAACTCTCTTCGCCCAATTAAATCAGTCTCGGCACAGTGAGTGTAACACACTTGCTCTAATGTGTCACCTATGCATGCGCATTGAAAAGTAAAATCACTTATAACAAGACACGTGAAATCATCCATGACCATCATGAATTCCTAAAACCTCCATTATCACATCAGGCTTTTTAAGTGCAACCAACCATTGGATTCTCTCGATTACTTTACAAGACATAAATTATCTCCGGTTCTAAATAAACATCCACATTGAACAAAATAAATATTTTTGGGTATCATGCACACAAGTGGAAAATTGGAATTAAAATTAGATATAAATAGTACAGAGATGAG
>CATIWQ010726987.1:0-12748 GCA_949673415.1 Euphorbia schlechtendalii | reverse complement strand
TGAACTATGTCTTCACAATTTTATGTTAGTTATATATGTATGTCTTGTGACTGCTTTATGCATTAGCTATTGTGATGGATTACGGGACTGGACTTATGAATGCAGATAATTGACATTTAATTTGGAGCATTATATTGTTGTCAATTTATTAGGTATTTGTGTAATATAAAATGTGGCTATAAAATGTGTTGCAATAAAAGCACAAATGTGTTGCAAATGCGGCATCAAGTGTTTTGTAAAAGTGTTGCAATAACTGGACAATGTGTTGCTAATGTCCAGTGAAGTGTTTGTAAAAAGTGTTGCAATAAGATCAATAAGTGTTTTAAAAAAGTGTTGCGAAAACTGGACCAGGTGTTGCAAAATTCTTAAAAGTGTTATAATAAAAGTGTTGCAAGAAAACAACAAAGTGTTACAAAAAAACTAATGAACGTTAACGTTGACGGCGGTAGGCATTTTTTGCAACACAACATAAAGCGTTGCAAGTACTAAAAAAGTGTTGCGAAAAGTTACTTGTTGCAACACATTTCATAGTGTTGCGAGAAACAAAAAAAAGTGTTGCAAAAATGACTTTTCGCAAGGGAAGCATCACCAATGACTTTTTTCACGAAAAAGTGTTGCGACAAGTGCTTTCGCAACACTTTTGACACTTTTGGCAACATTTTTGACACTTTTGTTGTTGCGACAGGCCATTTATGGCGTAGTGAGTACTTTGGAAATAATATGTTCTGATGTATGTGGTCCAATGAGTTTTAAGACACATGAGGGTTTTTTCTACTTCATAACCTTTATCGATGATTACTTACAATGGTTATTTGTACCTTATGAGGCACACATTTGAAAGTTTTGATAGATTTAAAGAATTCAAAACTAAAGTAGAGAAACAGCTTGGGAAAAGTATCAAAACCCTTCAATCTAATTGAGGCGGTGAATACTTAAGCCAAGAGTTTCAGGATTATCTAGGGGATAATCGTATTTTATCCCAGTGGATAGCTCATTATACACCCCAACACAATGGAGTGTTAGAAAGGAGAAATGGAACCATACTTGATATGGTTCGATCCATGATGAGCCAAGCAGAACTCAACAGATCCTTTTGGGGTTATGCACTTGAGAATGTAGTTTATATTCTAAATAGAGTTCCCTCTAAATTAGTTTATCAAATTCCATACGAGTTATGGTATGGTTAGATACCCACTCTTTCTCACTTGAGAGTTTGGGGATGTCCTATGTAAAGAGGGCAAGTTCAGATAAGCTGGGTGCTAAGTTTGATAAATGCCTATTTGTAGATTACCCTACGGAGACTATAGGGTATACCTTTTATGATCCCAAGGAACAAAAAGTTCTTGTTTCCATAAATGCTCAATTCCTTAAGAAGGAGCATATACTTGCGAAAGCTAATGGGAGCAATCTTGAGTTAGGCACTTAAGAAGATCAAATGGACAGTTAATTGATTATACCTACACCTGTTACACAAGATAGTGTAAGCATGGAACAACCTATTATAACACTAACATTACGTAGGTGAGGTCGGGCTCTAATCGCTCCCGAGCAATATGGGTTTCTCATTATTGATGATAAACATATCTTCATTACGGAAGATGATGAGTCTAGGACTTACAAGGAGGCAATGGAAGGCTCAGAATCTGCTAAATAACTTTCATTCATGAGATCAGAGATGGACTCCATGTACCAAAATTAAGTCTAGAGCTTGATTGATGCTCCAAGTGGGATTAGGCCCATAGGATGCAAGTGGATTTTCAAGAAGAAAACTCACATGGATGGTAACATAGTTACCTATAAAGCAAGGCTAGTTGCAAAAGGGTATAGTAAAAAAGAAGGCATTGACTATGATGAGAACTTTTCATCGGTGGCCATGCTAAAGTCTATCAGGATACTCCTTGCTATCACCGCTCATTACAATTATGAGATTTAGCTGATGGATGTGAAGACAGAATTCCTTTATGGGAATCTGGATAGGGATGTATATGTGGCACAACCCGAGGGTTTTACATCCAAAGATGGCTCTAAGGTATGCAAATTATAGAAATCTATTTATGGACTTAAGCAAGCATCGAGGAGTTGGAATCTTAGGTTCGATGAGACAATCCGAGAAATTGATTTTGTGTCAAACACTAATGAGCACTGTGTATATAAGAAGGCTAGTGGGAGTGCGATCATTTTCCTTGTATTATATGTTGATGCCATATTATTGATATGAAACAATATTCCTTTTCTTCAGACAGTTAACTCATGGTTGTCAAAGAAGTTCTCCATGAAAGACCTTGGAGAAGCAGCTTTTGTACTTGGTATTAAGATTTAGCGGGACATATCTAAAAGGCTGCTACGTCTTTCACAAAGTACATACATAGATAAGGTTTTGGCTAGATTTAACCTTGAGCAGTCAAGAAAGGGTTATCTCCCAATGTTTTACAGGATTAACCTTTCTAAATCTGAGTGTTCGAGAACATGAGAAAAAAAACTACACATGAATGGAATACCCTATACCTCAACGCTAGGGTCCATCACGTATGCTATTGTATTCACTTGGCCTGATGTCTCACATGCGTTGAGCATCATGAGGAGATTTCAATCTGACCCATGTGAGAAGTACTGAATGGCTGTTAAAACTATCCTCAAGTACTTACATAGGACTAAGGATATGTTTTTAGTATATGGAGAAGGTGATCTCACTTTGAAGGGATACACCAACACAAGTTTTCAGTCTGACAGGGATGATTATAAATCCTAGTCAGGTTATGTGTTTATTTTAAACAGAGGGTCAACTGTTTGGAAAAGATTCAAACATGATACGACTGCCTATTCAACCACAAAATCTGAGTACATAGCTACTTCAGAAGCAGCTAACCAAGCATTCTGGCTTAAGAGATTTATTGGTGATTTCGGTGTGGTGTCCAACATTGTAAATCCAATAGTGGTCTATTGCGATAACAATGGGGCTATTGCTCAAGCAAAAGAACCATGGTCTCATCTGAAAAATGGACATGTACTTAGAAAATACCATCTCATTCAAGAGATAGTAACCAAGAAAGATATAGACTTAGAATACATCCCAACGGATCAAAATCTAGCGAATGGACTAATTAAACCATTTACTCAAGTTAAACATGACCAGCATGTTAACGAGTATGGTATGAGGCACATGGGCAATTGGCTCTAGTGCAAGTGGGAGAATGTTAGACATGATGTATGCCTTAGAGAAAATTAGGGCAATATATCTAGTTATAATGTACAAACGGTTTCGAATTATTATTAAAAATAATTAAGGCATCTTTGTTTCTTATTAGTGCTTTTTGTTTATTAATGTATCTCGCTGGTATCATATATGTATAATTTTTAACATGTAAATGCGCATTGATGAGAAAACGTCCATGATTACTTCATAGCATAAAAGTGTGTGGATATAGTTGGAGTTATGTGGTGTGAGAATTGCACATACAAGTTACTATGAATAGTCTAAATATCCCTAGTCTTAGTTTCATTAAGATTGGACATCAGTGGAACGGACATATTAGCATGTGTAGGCTTACTCCTTGGATTAGATCCGAGTAGCTGATCTCACGAGCTAAAGGTGGTACCTTGAGTTAACACATGAATGTATTTGGGTAATACATTGGAGACCGCAATTATTAGACATGATGTATGCCCTAGAGGTAATTAGGGCGATATATCTTTATTAGTTATAATGTACAAATAATTTTGAATTATTATTAATAATAATTGAGGCATCTTTGTTGCTTATTAGTGCTTTTTGTTTATTATTGTATCTTGCTGGTATCATATACGTTTAATATGTATATGTGCATTGATGAGACAAAGTCTATGATTATTTCATAGCGTAAAAGTGTATGGACATAGTGGGAGCTATGTGGTGTGAGAACTGCACATACGTAATACTATGAATGGTCTAAATATCCCTAATCATAATTTCATTGAGACTGGACATCAATGGAATGAATAGACTAACATGTGTATGCTTACTCCTCGAATTAGATCCAAGCAACCGATCTCATGAACTAAAGGTGGTACCTTGAGTTAACACATAAATGTATTCGGATAATACATTGGAGACCGCGATAAGACAGACACTCGGAAATTACTATATCCATGTGTTGGTGTCATGTTTTATTGTAGTAGTATAAATATCATAGACCTGAGATACTAGTTACCTTATGTAGGAGTTTCTATACTTTGGGTCATACTTATTCATACCTTGGCGATTAGAATGACACGGGTGATCACGGGTATTGCGATGATCACATGTTGGTAAGATGTGTAGTCAAGATGGGATCCATCATTCCTGATATAGCAATATAATGGGAGATGTAACTTAGGGCCCCTTGTTGAAGTGACACACTCATAAACCTCTGATCAGAGTATAAGATTGATAGAATGGCTTTTTAGTCAATCGAGTTATATAATGGCTTAGTGGTGTTCTTCGTGAACAAGTCTAATTCCAAGATAGCTATGCAAATTACATGAGCTAACACTTAATCCAAGCTCAATAAACTGGATGGTACTTGATAAGTGTATAATTACACTTATTATCATAATAATTTTACACATTAAACACCATAGTTTAAGTCATTTTGATACTTCATATAAATGATTTCATGTGGTATGTAGTTCTTTTTTATGCAAATGAAGGTACTAGGTAAATCTTGGAAGTAAAATGATTAAAGTTGGAAATCTTTGAAAAAAGAGTGAAAAAGGTGCAAAAAGATGCGTGGAACTTAAGGATGGGGCTAAGGAACGAAGCTGTCGAAGATCAGTAAAGTTACAAGAAGCATTCTAAAGAAAAACACAATTCACGATCTTGATAACCATTCGCGGTCATGACTTAGTATTCTTCAGAATAGAAAGTTCCCAACCAAGTATTCATGGTCACGACATGTACTTCGCGGTCGCGGCATTGACGGTTTTTTGATCAACTCTTCTCAACTATCAATCGCTAGATAAGAATGATCAATCGCCATCAATCGCCATCAACTACCAAACGAAAAGACACCTTCTGGAAGTCAAAAAATCATGAAAAGGTGCCTTTCCATTATGGATAAGTATAAAGCTTCTCATCTAATCATAATGAAGTGATGCAATCTTTCGCCAATGGACACGACTCTTCGTTTAGATAGACGCAACCCTTCATACTATATAAATAGGGCTCCCAACTCACCTATTTCATGGGAACAAGTGGTGCATGCCATGGTAGACTTGTGTGTTTATATAGAGAATAAAAATATCTAGATTTCGCTACATTTGTAAGTGTTAGCGAGAAAATGTATAAGTGATTCAAACCTTATTTCGATCATTAGATTTCTCTACATATTCGAGAGATTGTTGTATAAGTGTAATTGTAAATCACTTATCAATAAAAGTTTTTGTTCTTCAATATTCATTTGTTCGATATTCACAAAGAATAGCATCCTAGCGAAGGTTTTGTACGAGTCGAGACCGAATTCAAAATAGACACAGGAATTGCGGGAATTGATGACTCCCATTATAGAGTGGATACGTTTTGATCAATTTTAGCTTTCACTTGCATACCTTACAACTTTGCTTTGCTTTCTACTTATACTTTCTATTTCGAAGTTTATGATATGTCTATGTGTTATAATGTGTATTTCGTGTTAAGTCTTTTATATTAATCAAGTTATATGCTTTTGAGTTAACTTTAAGAGTAGTTTTGGGGTTAACAAGATTGTGTATGATCACTGGATCTGTGATTATAATGTTGTTTAGTGAGCCAACATTTTTAGAATGGTAACTTGCTAAATATTGCTATGAGAGTGACCCGTACTAAGCATAGTAATATTGTCATCCAGATTTATATAATCGTCTTAATTCGTTTGCACTAGATTTAGAAAAGTCATTTCATGTGTTGCTCTGTGGTGAATAATTGAATATTTGAGTGTTTAGAACCGAATCTATTAAATTAATCTAGTGTACGTAATATCTTTGATGATTTTTCATATTTTCTTTGCTATACTTATTCGTAGGGAATATCTTTTTACTTTTTATCTTTTCTAATATTTTATACATTTGTCTATCCATCCATCATTCCAACCCTCCAAACTAAATTACATTATTTTCTTTTGTTCCATTACTTTTGTTGATCTTTAGAGCAGGTTCCTTCCTTGTGGGATCGATATCTTTTAAAACTACATCGCAATTTTATACTTGCAGTTATCATCATATTTCTATCTGATAAGTGGTATTGACAACACGTATACTTTAAAGCTAAAATATTGTGAACAAGTTATTCAACTTATCAGTAGAAAAGTGGCGAACAAGTTTTTGGCACCATTGCCAGGGATAAGCCTTTTGGAACGAGTATAGCCAAAAAATTGTGAACAGTACTTAACTTGATGGAAGGAATGTATTGTATTGGTTACTACTGGAGAATCGGATCAAGTCAAAGGCACGTGACGTTCCAAGTATCGGGGGATCATATGCCTTTGCTAGAAAGCCCATTTGTTCATCTAGAGCTATCGGGTTCCATTTTGGTCTGGAACACTAAGCATAAAGGTTCCTGAACGGGAATCCAATTTTAGGTTAACCTCTAGCGGCTCTATACTTTGGGATTCTATGAGGTCACATTGGGTCTTTATTGGACCATGTAAATAACCTACGGACTGGGTCTATACTAAAAATAGAAGTTATGAAATCAATGAGAAGAATTATTAATTGGTTGGACTAAATTAATAATTAAAAGGAATAATGAAAAGATAGGGAGAAATAGTCAGAACGAGCAAGGGAATTTCCCCGTTACGAGTGGGCCCTAAAAAGAACACTGGTTTATTCGAGGTGGGGCTCGCACGGCTGCCCACCAGGTTAAAAAACTCATGGGCCACTAGCGCGCTGACTGCAAGCGTGTAAGCGCTTCCCATAGCAACGCTTGCACGGGCTCGCAGCTGCAAGCCCATGCTTGCGGCTTGTGAGTGAAGCCCATCATGAAACTTGCGCCCAATTGTTTCCTTACCCACACGATTGACCCACCTGCATGGAATAGGATTTATCCTACCCCATGCAGAGTTAGAAGGGGAGTCTAACACTCCCCCATTTTTCCCTATAAATAGACTTGTAGCCTCTCATTATTCACATACTTGAAAAGCTTAAAAGCTAATTTTCTCTCTAATTTCTACTCTCCTCTTCTTTTGTTGTGCAAGATCCTTCACGATTTTTTCCAAAAAAATTGAAGAGTTCTTATAGAAGGTTCTAAGTTTAAGTGAGCATTCGGGATTTTATTTTCTGGTTGATTTTCGAGTAGTCTAGCAGCTGCTGTCAATCGATGGAATCTACCTCTTCGAGGTTTTGGTTGATGAAGATCCGTGTGGATCAATTCAGTGAGGCTCTCCTAGTTTGGAAGCTTGTGCTGTCGGAATACTCAAAGGGAACACCGCTACCAAAAGAGAGATCAAGCATGCATCAACTGGTAATGCTTTTATCTTTAGATGCTAGGTTTCTTTTATATGTTTTATAAAACTAAAAGCATCTATGAAATGTTTTAACTTAGATTATATCAATCATGGTATGCTTAGGAGATCCTTAGGTTAATTTTAAGTTTTGAAATTCCGCCTTGCTACGATTACATTTCAATTACATTTTTAATTAACCAACAGTGGTATCAGAGCTTGGCTTATGCTATGCATGATTGATAATAACATGTTAAAATGTGATTTTCTATGAATTGATTAAAGTATGCTATGCATGACTTAGGGTTAATTCTTGTTATAGAAAATGATGTGATAACTAGATTAAGGTTTTGCTCAAACCTAGTCTAGGTGATTATCATACAAAATTAGCAATGTTTTACCACACGGGTAAATTCTTTAATTAAAAGGTTATCCCGTACTTCACTTAATTAAAAAATGAAATCTTTAAACATAAGTATTCATAGTATTACGAATCAAAGTGCTTGTGATGATTTTGGCAAGGAATGGACAAGGTTGGTCATTCACTTTAAGGGGGCCTCTGCTACCTGGAAATCACCATCGGTATTAGATTCACGAATAACCAAGGAATTTTATAACTTAGTCGATTTCTAGTATGGGAATTAGATTCTGCATATGGTTTTATAAACTGTAACATCCCATTTCATAACATCATATTTGCATTTAGATACGTATGTTATATGTCATGAAATTTATTATATGGTATAATTATATATCATATATTGTTTCAGACATTAGTTTAAGTTATATAAAATACGAAATTGAATATATAAAAAGATAATTTTGGGATGTTATGTAGAGAAAAAAAATTATAGTTAGTTGAAATATTTTAGTATTATTTGGAGTACTTGTTTATTAGAATTAGTATGGAATAAGTATGAGTGTAGTATAGTATAGTTATAAGTAATGGTATTTATACTTAATTATATAATGGATGGGCAAAGTGGTAATTATATTAATATTATAAAGAGATAAGAAGAGATTATGTTCAGAAAAACTCAAAAACACGCAGAACTTAGTTAGAAGAGAAAAAAGGAAGAAGAAGAAAAGAGCAAGAAGAGAAAACAGGAATTAGGTATGTTTTGGGTTTTGTAAGGTGATTTTCATAGGGTTAGAGATAGAATTCCAAGTTAAGATATAAAGAAGAGTTGTAGCTTTGTATGTTGGGGTTCTTGGTATAAAATTTGGGATTTTTCAATAAGTGCATTTTGTTCTATAATTGATTTAATTCAGACTGTCAAGAGCAGAATAGTCATAGAAGCAGATTGGGATTCAAATTGATGGTGAGGTTTTTAGACTAGTTGAAAAATTTTGAAAATTTGATATGTTGTACCCTAACCTATCTAGTGTAATTGACAAAAAGAATTAGTTCAATATAACTTTTCTATGGAAAGTTATGGTTGTTTTACTAAGATTTGCTTAGGTGAAAGGGGACAGATGCAGGGTGTGAAAGATTGATTCACCGAAACTAGTATATTGATTAAATGATTCTAAAATTATAGTTTGTTATACCTATGTGTCATAGAAAGAGGATAGCTTTAGTTTCAGGTCGTTTGGTTTAGTATTTTGAAAGTTATGAGTTTTTAAGTAGGTTAAGGTGATTAGAAGATTAGTTCTGAATTTTGCAGGGAAAAACTAATTTAAAATGTGAAAGTAAAAATTCATTATAAATCATACATATGTTGGAAGATTCTGAAATTTTTATATGTTATATAATTATGAGCGAAGAGTTAAATGAAACTAAAATTAGAGTATTTGGATTAATATTTAGAGAGATATGAATTTTAGAATTTAGTAAGGTCATGAGAGTATAAAATTCTAATTGTAGGATAATTATTAAGGAAAATGAAACTATCCATGGTATATGAATATGACATAAATTTGTATTTGTTTATAGGAGCTCAGAATATTGAAAGTGCACCGGAAGAAGGTTCAAGTCACTTCCGAGGGAATTAGCTTGGTTAATTTGTGAGTATAAATATGAAATGAACTTGACATTGAATTTGCAAGTGAGATGTGTTGATTGCTTTGATGTGTGATTTTGAAAGTAATATGAATTAATGATAGTTGGTAATTGAATATACTTTGTATGAATTTATGATATGTGATATTCGAATATGTGTGATATGATAATTGATTTATTGTGAATTGTGAATTTGTATGTGTGTATATGTATTTGTGAATTATTTAGATGAAATGGATGAGTTCCATACTTGATTAAATTGATATATGATTCTATATGATATATGTACTTGCACAATGACCGAAGGAAATGAAAAAGGAAAAGTTGTGGCATACCTTCCAAAATATTGCAATACATGTTCTGTTTTACATGAACTGAAAGGTCATGTTCTGTTTCACATGAACCGAAAGGTCATGTTCTGTTACATGGATTGAAAGATCACTGAATTGTTTATAAGGCTGGCCTGCGAATCATTTGTTATCTGTTATATGTTACATGTATCCCGAGGTAATAGTTTGGCTGGTATTATCACAACAAATAATAAATGACTAATGCTTTAGTATAGAAGTCTGAATATCCATTGAATATGTAAATATGTAACTGTATGAAATTTTGCAATTGTCAGTTCATTGAGTGTTTATATTCACTGCTTGCGACTCATTAAAATCACTAGATATTTTTCAGTGTCTTGAAGCTTTAGATAAAGTTTGTACTAGAAGCTCACTACTTGTAGACATCATGGATGAAAGGTCAGCTGGCTGTGTTCCGTTTCAAACTCTCTCTCCTCGTCAATATAAGTATATAGAATTGATAAATGTCGGGTTGTGAGATTTAGTATATATGTTTTGGATTATGTTAAAATTAAGTAGTAATGGAACGGTATAGTGATATATTTTGTTGTTATATAGATGAATGATCACAAGTGTTAGTATGATATAAATATAAGCATGATTACTTTTGTTAATATAAGTTTTTAAAAAAAATTTATTACTATGATTAGTCTGTTCTTACAGTATAAGGAAAGGGGTGTTTCAGTTGGTATCAAAGCGGGGATATGATTATAGGGTCATCATGTGCATACATATAGAAAGTTAGCTCATGTTAATATTTAACATTTTATCACCTCTATATAGTGCTTATAAAATGTTGACCTGAGGAGAGAGGAACCAGCTAGAACGCAACCTATAGGATCACGTGTGCATTCGTGTGCATCGAATGTACGTCATGAGGTTTCTGTGGTACCAGAACCTCCACCATATGCTCAAAGGGAACATAGGTTTGATAAATTAAAGAAAAATGGTGCAGAAGAGTTTAGTGGAAGTATAGATCCAACTATAGCAGAAAGATGGTTAAAAAGGTTGGAACGAATTTTTAACATGATGCGTTGTACTCTAGAAGAGAAATTCGATTATGCAATGTTCTTGCTTCTAAACGATGCTTATGACTTGTGGGAGAGGGTTCTGAGAAGTAAAGTTCAGCCTCCTATTTTGACCTGGGATGATTTTGTTCAAGAATTCAGAGAAAACTACATACTAGATGTGTATATTGATGATAAAAGAAGGCAATTTTTGAATTTGAAACAGGGTAGGATGTCATTGGCTGAGTACGAGGTGAAATTTAATTAGTTATCTAGATATTTACCATCTTGAGTTGCTATTGAAAAAGATAAATGCAAGAAGTTTGAGGAGGGGCTCAGATATGAAATTCGAAACAAAATAGCTCAATAAGAAATTTATAGTTATTTGAAACTGAAAAATGTTGCAATAAGAGCTAAAAGATTAGAAAAAGAAAATGCTGACTACAAAGCTAGGAGAAGTCAGAGTAATTTCGGAAATGATCAAAGTAAAAAGTCTACCAAACATCAAACATATTCTTCTCATTGTAGTTTTCAGTTAGAGGAGGATATTCTGAGAATAGAGGAGGTAGAACGAATACTCAAACTTATTCTAGACAAAGCTAGGGACAAAGTTCTAGACCAAAATCTTAGTGTACATAGTGTGGGAAATACCATGAAGGAGAATGTAGGAGATTGACTAGAGTGTGTTTCTTATGTGGTTCCTTTGAACATTGGATACTTAACTATCCTAAGAGAGGAGTATCTGAAAGAACTCATTCAGAGAATACAATTGAGAATACCAGGGTTAGTGGAGCTGGTGGCGTAGAAGGAAGAGGCAGGGGTAGAGGAGGAACTGTAAGTAATGTTGGAAGATCTGAGGCTCAAAGTTCTAAGCCTCCAACATAGGCTCGAGTGTTTGCTATGACTCAACAGGAATCGATTGATGCACCAGAAGTTGTTACTAGTATGATTTCTATTTTCGACATAGATGTTTTTGCATTAATTGATACTGGATCCACTCATTCATTCATATCATCAAGCTTGACATCACAATTGCATATAAGTTGTGAACATTTAGGATTTGATCTTAATGTGGGAACTCCACTGGGTGATTTGGTTGTTGTGAATCAAGTGTATCGAAATTGTTCAATTTAAATCGATAAAGTAGTGTTAAGTGTAGATTTGATTAGAATGAATATCAGAGAATTTGATGTGATTTTGGGTATGGATTGGTTGATAAAACATCATGCAATTGTTAATTATTTTACCAAAGAAGTTATTTTAGAATCACCTGGTCAGCCAAAAGTTGCTTTTCAAGGTGAATGCCAGATAGTGCCTGCTTGTTTAATTTCCGCAATTAGTGCTCTTCGTTTAATAAAAAAATGGATGTGAGGCCTATTTAGCTCATGTTGTTGTTACTAAGGCATCAATTGTGTCACTTGAGGATATTCATGTGGTTAAGGAATTTCTAGCTGTATTTCCGATAGATTTACCAGGATTGCCACCTGATAGGGAAGCCGAATTTACTATTGATTTAATTCAAGGGACTATGCCTATTTCTATTTCACCATATAGAATGGCTCCGATAGAATTGAAAGAGTTGAAAACACAGTTGCAGGAATTACTTGATAAAGGATTTATCAGACCTAGTGTGTCACCTTGGGGTGCTCCAGTATTATTTGTTAAGAAGAAGGATGGTACGATGTGGCTTTGCATTGATTATAGGAAGTTGAATAGAGTCACATTGAAAAATAAATATCCTTTACCTCCCACTGATGATTTATTTGATCAACTACATGGAGCACAAATATTTTCAAATATTAATGTGTGGTCAGGATATCATCAACTTAGAATTTCAGAGCAGGACATTCCAGAAATTAATTTCAGAACTAGATATGGGCATTAAGAGTTTCTTGTGATGCCGTTTGGTTTGACGAATGCACCTGCAGCTTTCATGGCTTTGATGAATAAAGTATTTCA
>CATIWQ010726986.1:0-10777 GCA_949673415.1 Euphorbia schlechtendalii | reverse complement strand
TAATTTTAATTTGAGAACTTTATACTGTTTTGAGTTTAACTTAATAGTTTTTCACATAAAAATGTTGCCTGATTCTAAATTACTTATTTTCAAAGTATATATTTGTTGTTATTTAATATGTATGTGTGTGTATATTTTCTTAACCGCCTCACTTTGATGAGGCGAGCGCCTTTGTGGCGCCTCCTGCCTCGGGCATTTTGGAAGTATAGCGCCTCAAGGGCGCCTAGCGCTTTTAACAACACTGTTCTCCAGTAATGCAACATATATCTGGACTCACTATATTTTCTAAGTAAACAAGAATTGTAATTTCTCATGTCAAGGAAGTCGAAGTGGGTGTCTTGTTACGAGGCAATGAGATAGTCAAGCTTCAAAAAATTTGTTTTCCTAAATGAATCTTGGAAAAGACATCACTTGACTGTAATAGTGATGTACCTCGTCAATATTTGCATGTGCTGAAAGAGCTAAAATTGTTTTCAGGTCGCTGCAGGGCTCAACTTTACTGTATTCCTCTCGAGACTAGGCCAAGTGTACAGTTGTGGAACCAACACCCATGGTGAACTTGGCCATGGCGATACACTGGACAGACCAACTCCCAAAATCATCGAAGCACTTGAGAGAGTTGGTTCTGTCATCCAAATCGCCGCGGGTCCCAGTTACGTCCTGGCTGTTATGAACAAAGGGGAAGTTTACTCGTTTGGTTCTGGTTCAAACTTCTGTCTTGGCCATGGAGAGCAGCATAACGAGTCCCTGCCTCGAGTTATACAGACTTTCAGAAGAAAGGACGTTCATATTGTCCGTGTTTCTGCTGGGGATGAACACGCCGTTGCACTTGATTCCAGCGGCTTTGTAAGTCTCTGGATCTCTAGGACTTTTATGTAATTTCATTCCCAGTCTGTTTATAACCTTTTTTCGCGGTGATTGTAGGTATATACTTGGGGAAAAGGTTACTGTGGTGCACTAGGCCATGGAGATGAGATTGATAAGACTCTTCCAGAACCCTTGAACTGCCTTAGAAATCAGATTTCTGTGCAGGTATTTTTAATTTCTACTGGAATTTTAGAAATTTGTCTCGAGTCCTGCAATTTTTCTATTTGGATTTGTGTGATTCATCATTGTTTTTAAGCCTAATGCATCAATAGGTGCCTAAACTTGTCCCAAAAAAAGGTACTCCTCCTCTGAACTTTTAAAGTGAACCACCCTGCATGTCGAATGCTGCATGGCAACTTCTGAGTGGAGAGAGAAAATGAGAAAAACGACATCTTGAAAAGTCAAACTAACTAGAAGGTGACACGTGGCATCCAGGAGCACAAAGTGGTGCATTTTTTGAAAGTCGAGGGAGATTCGGGGTCACTTTGAAAGTTCAGGGAGACAGTTACTTTTTTTTTTTGGATAAGTTCGGGTAGCTACTGATCCATCAAGCCTTATTTTTATATGAACAGGCCATCCTCTTATTCTAACAAGAGCTGCTGCGGTTTTTCCGTAATGTTTTACAGGTTTGTGCAAGAAAAAGGAAAACATTTGTGTTGGTGGACGGGGGTCGAGCCTATGGGTTTGGTTGGATGGGGTTCGGTAGCCTGGGTTT
Source organism: Euphorbia schlechtendalii (assembly GCA_949673415.1). NCBI lineage: Eukaryota > Viridiplantae > Streptophyta > Magnoliopsida > Malpighiales > Euphorbiaceae > Euphorbia > Euphorbia schlechtendalii. The sequence goes on along the minus strand of CATIWQ010726986.1, from coordinate 9,195 downwards.
TCTAGACAGGGGAATGTCCGATAAAGTGTTGAAACCTCGAATCCTCGACAGCTTAAGAGCGCACCACGTGTCCCAGATCAGCACCGGCCTCTATCACACTGTCGCGGTCACAAGCCAAGGCCACATTTTCGGGTTTGGAGACAACGAAAGAGCACAGCTCGGCCATGATACTTTGAGAGCATGCCTTCAACCTACCGAAATTTTCGTTCACCAATCACAAGAAGCTTCCGAAAGCGAATGAATGACGGTAACTTCTGGATGCTTGTCTTGTAACACTAGTAGTAGGTAAGAGGAATTCATGAAATGTAAACCAAAATAGGATAAATTAAGCTTCTTCAGTTTTTTTCTTTCTAAAGAAGAAAAACTGCCACGCATAGTTGTGTTGTTTTTTTGTCTGTTGATTACGTACTGCAAAAGAACTGATTATATTTGTTTATTTTAGGAGTTTGCTTAATTTTGTAATCAGGGTAATTGATGAGACTTCTTTGTTTGTTTTGTTCAATTTTTTTTTATGTTTCTTTCCATTAGCCTTGTTTTGTTGTGGGTCATGCCTCGTCGAGCTTTTTACTAAACATATCAACCTCAGCCACTTGACTCTACATTTAAAATGTTGGCTTGCAACCCATAAATAATTTATTATTCTACTAAATAGAAATAAGACATTTTATACGGATATACTCAGTCAAATGGTACATGCAGTTACCCTCTTTTCTTTGAATGTTTTTAATGGGCTGGACCTGTACAGCAAGGACTAGGTTTTGAGAACGTTTTCCTTGCATGCTTGACATGTGCTCTGTAAATCATTTCATGAGATTACTTTGTTATTATTTTATTGACTAATGGAACACGTGTCAAAGATGCGAGGAAAAAGTTCTCAGACCTGGTCCTTGCTATAATTTCCCCCTATTCTTGTTTAAAACGCGTTACTTTACCTTCATCACCACATGTCAGTTTATGGTTGGTTTGACTTTTCAAATATGTCATTTTTCTGATTTTTTTTCTCTCCAACCAAAAGCTAACATGTGACATTGAGTCGACAAACTGGTGTATTTTAAACAAGTTCAGAGAGTTATTTGATACATTTGAAAGTTCAGGATGACGAAATCTCATTTTGAACAAGTTCAGGGGGTGTAAATGCATTAAACTTTTTTAATGTGTAATTTTATTTAATATAATCAAGTTTAAAAGTATAAAATATAAAAATCAAACAAATATTAAATATAATGTATTAAAAAACCAAAACCAACTCATAAAATTTCATGATTTAGTTGGGTCGAGTATTTTATATAAAGATCAAATTCTACCAATAACATTTCTGGTTTACATATACGAGCCGAGCTCAGTAAAAAATGGATAAAATCAGGTTGGGCAGGCACCGGACCAACAAACGTATCTACTTTCAACCTTTGATGGGTTTGTTTTTGTTTTTTTGAGTTGATGGTTCCTCTAAGTTCTTGTCCAGAAAAGCATAAGTATTAAGCATCCCTCTTTCTGCCCATATTCTGATGGAAACGCATACTACATATCACAATGCTCTCTTTGCACTCTTTATTGTTTTGTCCATATTGGTGTATATTAACTATTCTTAACTTCGAAGTTCCTATTTTTTTGTGCTAAGATACCACATATGATTGTCCAAATTATACATATAGATGACTGACACCACTGACGCGGAAAAACATGTTTAATGAGCTCTAATCTAATCAGTACTCCCGGGTGCTCAAAGATTGACAAATTTCATTTCACATATCAATGCAACATTCAACACTTTTTTTTCTAACTTACCATTGTATTAATTAGGAAAGAGATTGAATATAAAATGAAATTATAAAGGAAAGAGATTGGATATAAAATGAAATTATAAGGTAATTAATAAAGAAGAGAGAAAATTTTTTGATAATATAAAAATGATAAATTAGTCATTTCTGTAGAATAACAAATGTTTTATTGGTTTTGACGAAAATCCTGGAATGACAATCTTTCGACACCGGAGGGATTAATAATTTGAGCCTTATCAATATGGTTGTTGTGAACATGGTCGAAATCTGTCCGCTCATAAGTGTTAATATGTGGAGTATAATATTTTTCGTTATATAAAAATGACATGATTTTTTTGAAAAATGACATAATGTAATTTTTTTTTGAAAAATGACAATATATACTTTTATATTTACTGCCTTTGTCTAAAAATGATAAAGGCAATCAGAGTCTAATGAAAAAAGCAAGAGTTAGAGGAGAAAATATAGAATAAAGTTGTAAATTTCAAAAGGTATTATTAATAGATAAAATAAATTTTTTCTTGCACTCATTTATAGAATCTTGTTATATATATGCACAACTTTAAAAATGACAAACTTTTTTGAAACAAAGGGAATTAGTTCGAGATTTCTCTACGTTATTATCCTAGGAAAAGATGGTGAGATGAATATTTTTTAGTATCATCTTTTGAGTCTTAGGAAAGTAATTTCAATTTAACCTGTAATTCTCTGCTATCCTCTAAATCAGGTTAGTAGTGTAGTGATTATTGAAGAGGGATAATTTGTATAACTTTTTCATTGTATAAATCTCTTCTTTTGTCATTGATTTTGTACATGCTGCTAATATAATAACTGAATTTCCAGCTGTTAAAAGAAAATTTTTTGTATCAATAATATATAGCTAGACGACGGGTGATGCACAGAACATGTGAATTTCTTCCAAATAATAAAATTTTAACTGATTTAATTAGGATAAAAATGTTTATTATGTTAACTTAAAGGGTATGCTTTTTATTAATTATTCATTTTTATTTTGTAGTACATTAATTGTGGTCATGTGGTTCATAATTAAAATGAGTTTACATTGCTTTCTACTTTGATAAAAAAAACAGAGATACGTACTTACTATGAATTGAATAAACAAGTATAAGTATAGCTATTTATAGGCAATGACAATTAATTTAAATATTTGATTTTGTGGACTCATTGAAAATGAAATCAAGAAATGTTTTGCAATATCAGTTTCAGTTTTGTACAATGGTATCCTTCTCAGCTGGAATTAATTAAATGGCCCTACTTCTTTTACCTTTTAAATATTGATTTTTTGTTTTTCTAAAGGATATTGCTAAGCGCACAACTCTTTTACGAGGTTAAGTTGTAGTTAGAAAGAACCGTTCAACTTCCTGACTAGCTTGCCCAAGCCCGATACTCTTCGTCTTTTGATTTTCTAACTGAAACTATTCATTTGGAAGTTAAGAATAGCTTGTGTACACACCACACATGAATTATTTGAAATATAAGACATGTATAGTTGTAATTAGAAAGAACAAAAAGTTCCTTAATAGTTGGCAATTGACCACACAACTTCAACTACTTTGCAACATAATAGCTTTTATATATCCCTTCACTTTCCCATCTTTCATGCCTTGTTTTGCATACATATTTTTATGTGCATCTCCGTTTGCTTTCATATTTATACTTTTTTTTTTCATTTTCAATAGATTTTCTATTATTATATCGTGATTTTTCTTGACATTAACTCTAATATAATTTTTTAAATCTTCCTTCCCAATATGATGTGTAGAAAGTATATCATCTTAAATTTTGAAGATTTTCTATATGATCTCTTACAATAAAATAATTATATAGAATGTTGAGTTATCAATTTAATAATATTTTAATACTAAAATTCACATTATAACAAATATTAGTATCTTTCTGTTATTATTTATTTTTTTAAAAAAATTCAAAATTGAAATTACAATGTATCGAGGAAAATTATATCGAGATTATGTATTATTTGACACTAAATTTTTATATGTATTGTCTATTTGTAAAATCTTTACCCCGCTATCAGTGTGGATTTCTTATTTGGCATACAACGTAACTCTGAACCCATTATACTCAACATGCTTTGCTCTTAGTTTTAATTTAGTTGAAAAGAATAAAGTTTATGTTTTTTTTTTGCTTTTCTATATACTAATCTAGTAATTCTTATTGACAATTATAATACAATTTATATCGTGTATAAGTATTTATACATCAAACATATTTTCTCTACAAAAAATATTAAACAAAAAACCGCGTCATGGCGTTTTCATATGAGGTCAATATTAATATAACTTAATTAATAAACAATTTACACCATAGAACAGAACACGAATATTATATTGATTTGGCATGTCTAACATTACTAATTAAATAAACAAATTTGAGTATGAGTTCAAACATAATGAACCCACTTCGCATGATTAATGTGCTACACTTATGTTTGGCTGAATTTCTTTCAGATCTCACTAACACATTTAACATGTACACTTGCTGTATTCTAAAATCAAATTAATAAAGTCAATGAAATTTCATAATCGTTAATTTATTGTTAAATATATAAAAAGGTTAAAAGCGTAATCGATAATTTGATTAAAATTTAATCCATAAAACAACTTATTTATTCCGTAGAATAAACATGTTAACTGTTCTAATAGATGAATCAAACACATTTATTTATATATTTGAATCAATTCTTTAAATTTGCATCACTGTCGAATTTGAATTCTCTATAATACGGCATCAACTCCAGCAAAAAAGATAGAAATAAATATAATACTCATTTAGCTTAAAATGGAAGGCTCTGATATTTCCAAAATTTAATTATGATTTTTATTTGGAAAAATTCATAGTATTTTCATATAAAATGACTATGATTTTCTCAACTTTTCTATGCAGTTGTGTGATGATTAATGCAGAGGGTTACATAGACAAGCTCAACTAATGAAATTGTTTTAGATTAAACTTCAAAAACCTCCTCTTTCGTTTCACTGTTTTTCAAAACAGTCCTTGTGGAATTAATTTTTCCAAAAGCATGCTTGTGTTTACAAATATTAGCAAAAAAATTGATTTTTTATGACATCGTAAAAAAAATGACGTGGCAATGGGTGTTCTAGGTTTTCTGAATTTTGACCAATAAAATCTTAGTCAACAGCTTAATTAAGCTTTCTTTGTATTTATCAAGGGGTTTTATAATAAGGATCGGATCCTGTACACCTTACCCGTTAGATGATAGATACGTAGTCACTTTTTATTATAATAATATAAAAAATGACTATGTATCTATCATCCAACGGGTAAGGTGCACAGGACCTGGTCCTCAATATAATTTCCCGTTTCTCACCGTATTTGGCTTTTGAAATTGGCATTTGAAATTATGGCGGAGAAATTGAAATTGAAATCATGGCGAAGAAACAAAGATGGATAAACATGGAATCTACATGGCGATGCGAAAAGAGGCAACGAAGCGGTGACAGCGTCAGTGCGCTGGTGAGGGGAATAAGAATAATTGTTGTTGAGTTTTCTTTGATCATAAATGGCTTTTGGGTTCTGATTTTTTTTCTGCAAATTAAAGTATGATTTTTTTTGGTTCTTTTTCTCTCAAATTTTGCATAGAAAATATTTGAAATTTTTGGAAAGAAGAAGGGAACAGTGATTTGGGCAAAATCCGAAGGGTCTGAAATCAGGATGTTGCAACAGTTCTTTACTATAGCTTTTTTAGCAGTGTCATTAATGTTGAAATCAGGTTGCTCCTTCCGATGAGGAGCAAGAAAGGTGTTCCGTACATGAGCGGGATCGATTTGGGGCTTTCGTAGCCGGATTATCTTGCGGAGGTGTTCTAATCGAAGCTTCACAGAGTTTCTCCGTATTTGGATGAATCTGAGAATGCATGGCTGCAGAAAGCTAATGAACCCATAAGCGCATGATTTCTTTTATTCCAATAGCAGATTATCTATTGTTTTGGTCAATGGCGAAGCCAGGAAGCCGGAAAATGGAGGGCGGAGCTTCATAGAAAATATTTCGACAAAATCTTTTAAAACAAGTAAAAAATGTTACTTATGAAAGTTTTAATTCAATTTCAATTCGAATAGATTCTAATTTTTGAATTAAACAAAAATAATGTAATAAAAACTCAAAATTGCATTTATATTTTGTTAGAAATATTCATAGTTTTGTTGAAATAAAATATTATGATTATATAGTCTTCCCAATTGTTAGGTTTACTTGTTGAATATTAATAGTTTATAAAATACTCCTCCCGTCTACTAAATATTGTCGTTTTAAAGAGATTTTGATATCTCTTTTTTATTATCATTTTTTATTTCTAATGTGCTTTTTCTCTAAGTTTTTCATTCCTACCCCTATTAATTTGTTCAACTTTCAAGATAATCATATTTTAATCTTCAATAACAAGATAAACAGACTATAGGAATCAATATTTAAACATATTAATGAAGTATTGAAAATAGAGTAAGACATTTATGAAATGGTAAATTAGTAAATCACTTCATTCGGTTTATTGTTATCTTAACTTGTGAATTAGTTAAGACGATAGTATTTAGTAGACGGAGGAAATATGTTTTTTATGGAAGAAACACTAACTATAATTAATGCTCCATCCCAAAAAACAAATATTATATTTAATAAAAAAAATTTAAATGTCATAATGATTTCTAAATTGTTGTTTTGTAATTCATATATGTTAATTTATCAAAAAATTATTACTATTTTTAAAATTGTTACTAAAAATTTGCAATGAGAATACGTATTATATATTTTTTGATAATTTAAATATATATTATAGCCTTCAGTTTAACATACAACCAAATATTATTTTATAACAACTTTTAAAAGAAAATCAATTTGGTATTTATTGTTAAATGAGTCTCTCATCAAAGTAAATGATTCTAAAATTATCTTTTTGTTACCCAATTTCTCCTTGCATATACTTCAATAAAAGTATTCTTCAACATCTTACTTTATTAAGTTATTTTCTACATACGCTTTCTTCAATCAAATTTCTTACTTTCATTTCTTTACTAAATAAGAAATTCACTCAAACCATGTTCTCTCCTTTTTAATTTTCCATTCACAATCAGCTTAGAAATCCAAGAGGGGCAATTAGTGACGGTGCCAGAACTTCCAGTGGAGTGTGGCACTTCGAATGTTAAATTTCGATTGTCTAGCGTATATCCAGCCTATAGATATTAGATACAACAAATTCAATCAATAGAAAAATGTCAAATTTACAATAAATGTAAAAATAATATTGAATATAGATGTAGCTTTGAGATACATTTATATATTATTTAACTTGCGTGACAAATTTAATATTCAACAATTTCAATTCGTCTATTTACATTTAAATTATCAAGCTACTATATTGATAAAAGGTTTTTTTTTTTAATTTGATAATCAAAATATAATGAAAAAAGTTGTTATATAAAAGTAAAATAATTTCCATTTTAAAAATAGAATATAATAAGAAAGAGAAGGAAACCATATAAGAGCATCTTTAGTATCTTGTCTATTCCACAAATTATCTTGACACATAAGAAGGAATAGACAATCAATTTGAAAATACATCTTTAGTAGCTTGTCTATCTCCTCTTCCCTATATGATGTGATACTTATGTGTTATCATTAATTGCAGGCATTGTCTATTTGATTGTCTAGATGTAGACAACCAAATAGACATTGTCTACAATAAATCCTATTTAAAATGGAATAGACAATCTACTATTCTTATTTTGAAAATAGACATTACATATTTTTAAGACTATTGTCATATTATCAATAGGAAATTTTATTTCACATGATACCTAACTTGGAATCCACACGCTTCTAAAAATGCTCTAATACGAGGTAATGCAGTGGGCTCATTCAATTATACAAATTAAAAAAAATATTTCCTTTCTTTCTCACCCTCTCTTTTACTTTTCTCTCATTCTTAGAGGTCATTCTTTCCGACGAGGCACTATACAGAGAATTTTGAATATTCTGTCGGTTGGGGTGTGGCCGGTACCACACCGTGCCACCCCTTGCCACCTCCCCAAGGGTGGTAATATAAAAATTTGACAGCAAAAAGGAGTGGAAAGGGGTGGATAGGTAGTAGAGGAGCCAGTGGTAGGCAGAGAGGGGAGGCGGCCGCCGCCCTCCGCTAACTCTTGGCTCCGCCACTGGTTTTGGTGCTCTTCTACATAAAATAAACAAGCGTCAAAATGTATTATTTAGTTGCTCCATGTCAGTTATATAAACTGATATTGTATTATAGTTAGTTAGTTAGTCTTAATTAATTATAAATTCAAGGGTCCTTTAGACTTTTATATGGTCTAGAGGTAATAGTCGTTGTATTGTAAAAAGTAGAATATATAGTTGGAGAAAATAACTATACAGCTCACTTTTTGTGCTTTACCTTTTATTAAGTAAAAAGTTGCAGAGCTTTCTCTCTTTCTTTCTTTTGACTCCCTGTTTCTTTTGATTAAAGAATTCTACATGGTATCAGATGGAATTTCCGCAATTTCTACATTCTCGGTAGCTTTAATTTCTATTATTCTCTGATTCTTTCTGGTAATAAGTTTCTTTTGTTGTTCTTAGAGTTTCTTGGGTATTTTTTGGCATTTTTCCTTTGTAATGGCTAGAAATCAAGTGAGAGTAGATGAAAATAGTCCATTTTATTTACATCTGAGTGAAAATCCTGCTTTAATCTTAGTTACTCCTTTGCTAGATAAGAACAATTATCATACTTGGGTCCGTAATATGAGAATGGCATTGATGTCTAAAAATAAGTTGGATTTTGTTGATGGAGTGATTGTGAAGCCCGCGATAACTGATCCTTCTTTTGGAATTTGGCGAAGGTGTAATAACATGGTGTTATCTTGGTTGATTCGTTCTTTAAGTTCTTTGATTTCTCAAACTGCAATTAGTTTCGAAACAGCTCAAGATTTATGGGAGAATTTAAAATAAAGATTTGCTCAATCTGATGTCTACAGAATTTCTAATTTGTTGACAGAGGTTTACGCAATTTCTCAAGGGAATAGGTCAGTTATAGATTTCTTTGCCTCTTTACAGGTCCTTTGGGATGAATTGAATAGCTTGAATCAGTTGCCAACATGTTTGTGTGAAGGTTGCTTTTGTGATATTTCTAGGGGTGAGCATTGGTCTGTTCGGTCCAAGAACCGAACCGAACCAAATAAACCAAGAACCAAATAATTAAAATTTTAGGAACCAAATACCGAAACGAATAGAATTCGGTTCGGTCCGGACCGAACCTAAATATTTCGGTTCGGTCCGGTTCGGTTTAGTAAAAAACCAAATTATAAGATAAAATAATCCATTCCAAAAAAAAAAAAATTCTAAAACATGAACTAATTAAACTAGTAATATAAAT
>CATIWQ010726932.1:0-20944 GCA_949673415.1 Euphorbia schlechtendalii | reverse complement strand
ATTGTCGTTAATAACGAATAACTTTGTTTATTAACAAATAAATAGACAATATAATTAATTTATAAAGTATTAAAAAGCATATCTATTATAATATAATTGAGAAATATTATAATATTATAATTCACAATTAGGTTAATTTTTTTAATTCAATCTACGTCCATATTATCATTTTCACTATCCTAATCGACATGTTGGATATTGCTTTGGATTATCTCTCAAATTTGTTGTATAATAGAATTCACACTACTAACAATATAATTGAAAAATATTACAATTTTATAATTCATTGTTAGGTCAATTTTTCTAATTCAATTTTCGTGTATGTCGTCATTTTCACTATCTTCATCGACATGCTAGCTATTGCTTTAGTTCATCTCCCAAATTTGTTGTATACTAGAATTCCGCACAACTAACTTAATTATTTTTTTCATTTTGTAGTATTTTTTAATTAAACTACATTTGTCCCAAAATAATATTACAATGTGTGGTTTTTGTTAATACTAAAAAAGTTAAGGATCCAACAAAATATTATAATAAAATTAATGAAATAAAAGTATAATATTATATAGTTAAAAGGTAACATTTTTATTATTGATATAAATAATTATTATTCAATTAAGTTTCAATATTTTCAGTTTCAGAATAATAAGTTTCAGTTCAGTTCAGTTTCAGTTGAAAAGAACAGAGCCTTAATTAGATATTAAATTAAACTAGATGGCAAAAATTAAAAATTAAAAATTATATTTGGTTATTCTATATTCAATGACACTTTGGGATAACAGCCAAAATTAACTTATTGGAAAATATAGTTTAAAAAAGAGTTAAAAACTTTGAAGTATGACTAGTCATATACAAGCCGATAATTGAACAACTACACGATGCAGTTCAGTTTTCGAATGATACCAAATAACCAGTTATTGTTGGGAAGGGTGCAGAATAATTCGTTGCCATTGAACAAATACTCATTTTTGACAACACACAACGCGTATGCAATTGACGGGTACCCATCCCGAACCGGAGTTCCCCGAGTCACCTTCACCAATCAAGAAGATTCCGTCACTCAACAGCTCTATGTACATTTCTCTAATTTACTTTTATTTCATTATTCATTTTCATCAATTCCTTAATTTCAGAATTATTTTTTAAAAAATGCAGAACGGAGCTAGAGCTTTAATGCTCGACGCGTATGATTTTCGCGCAGATATATGGTTGTGCCATTCATTTAAAGGACAATGCCATGACTACACTGCTTTTGTATGTTCCTAATTTTACTTTTTACATCAATTTAGTCCTCCAATTAATACATTTTTCATTAGGGTCCTGCAATTGAGACCCTGAAGGAGATTGAATCGTTTTTAACGGCAAACCCATCGGAAATAGTGACAATTATATTGGAAGATTACGTGGAAGCCCCTGATGGGCTAACCAAATTATTCACCGATGCCGGATTAATGAAACACTGGTTTCCAGTTTCAAACATGCCCAAAAATGGCGAAGATTGGCCTCTTGTTAGTGATATGGTAAAGAACAACCAAAGATTACTTGTCTTCACCTCAATTAAATCCAAGGAACAATCTGAAGGAATCGCTTACCAATGGAATTACATGGTTGAAAATCATTGTACGTAAAGTTCATATTTTCAATAAATTATTTATTTACAAAAGTTCCAGAATATAATGAAATTAAATTGAAAATGGACAGATGGGAATGATGGGATGAAGGGGGGAAGCTGTTCAAACAGAGGAGAATCAAGTACATTAGATGATAAAAGTAAATCATTAGTATTAGTGAATTATTTTGGGTCAGTTCCAATGGAAGGACTCACTTGCAATGATAATTCCGGCAATCTTATCAACATGCTTCATACTTGTTATGCTGCTTCTGCCAGCAGATGGCCTAATTTTGTTGCTGTTGATTATTACAAGGTAATTTACCTTTTTAGAATAAATTGATAATTTTTTCTTTTGATTTAATTAAAAAATAGTAAATGAAAATGAAACAGAGGAGTGAAGGAGGAGGAGCATTCCAAGCAGTGGATACAATGAATGGGAAATTGTTGTGTGGTTGTGATGACATTCATTCTTGCTTAGTAAGCTACAAACTGTTTGTCTCTTTCTAATTGGATTTTGCTTATCTATTTTCAATTTATTTATTGCATATAATTAACATCTTTTCTTCTTATTAATTTTGACAGCCCGGGTCAACTTCAAAAGCCTGCAGCTAAAACAAATATGTATACGTTGCATAAGATTTTAAAATACTAATGAAATACCAAATTAAATTGAAGTCTTTAGCTTATAAATATTATATTGCAGTGTAAGGGTTTCATTAATGGCCCATTTGAATGTACACTCATCTGTAAAATTTATTATTTGTAAATGTCATAGACAAATATAGTACTTCCATATTAAAAAATAGTCTTCTTATATATTTCATACCTTCTAATAAAACAATTAACAAGGGTATGCAAGTATTAATCTATCTTTAATGTCTTAAAAATTGTGCAATTAATACTATGAATATAACAAGAGTAAATAAGGGTATACATAGAATATAGATGAAAATGAATCATGAAATCTTGAAATAGACTATTATTACGGTTATTCATATTTTGATTAAATAGATTACTGAAAACGGAGAGAGTATATAATGGTGCCATTTTATAATTTCATACTCTCTTATTCTTTTAATAGTACATTATTTTCACATGATCATCGAAATCAATAAAATATTTTATACAACTAATTAATTTATCTTTTACATTTTTTACTAAATTCTTAATATTTGTTTCTCGATTATTAGCTAATTATTTTATCAATACATGATCTCTTTCATATTTAATGCAAAGACAAGTAACAAAAAAAATGATAAAAAATGCATTGGTAAACTAACGTGTAAAAAGAGAACCGATAAAAATGACAAATGAACCTGTGAAAGTAGATAGAGGAACTATGTTGTTTTTGTAAATTTTGTTTATATATTAAAGTCTTCTTATATTTGTTATCTATGCACCTTTTTTTATATTATCACTTATGAGCAACAGTAGCAAAAAATGATCTCCAACGATTAATTATAATGGTTATTGCAGGTCCCCGATTTTTATATAATCAGATAAAAGGGGCGTGAATGTCCCTTAATGGTTTCTAAGTCATATTTTAGTGTTCTTTAATTTAATTGATTAGGTGAGAGTTATTTTAAGATGATGAATGAATCATCAAGCAGAGTCAATATAAGCAACTCATGAACTTAGCTAAATTTTAATTTGGCAGAGTTTGAATAAACTCAGCAATGCTGCCTAAACACTAAATAAAAAAGCACAGATGAACAAATATGTGCGTTGGATGAATATTAAGCCGAGTAAATAAAGAGATAAAGGTTAAAGAAATCAAACAGTGAATTTTATCCAGGTTTAACCTCTAACCTACCTCCAATCCCCGAATTTCGTCTCCGAACTTTAATCTACCATATTCAACTCCTTTAATCAGGCGGATAAACCTTCACAACGAGTATTACAGCTAGTACCTTGCTAACTAACCCTCAAACGGATTTAGGTACCCTTCCTATATCAGCTATCACTCAGATAATTGAAAATGCAATATAAGAGAACAACTTATAAAATGTTGCTCTCTTTACAAATGATCTAATTGAACTTTCAGTGATCAACTTTGCTAAGCGAAGAACAAAATAGGATTTCTTGATGTTGTTCTTTAATCTTCTGAGAACTTTTTTGTTTGTTGGGTTAATTTGACATAGCTTTAGCACTTAGAAATATCAGGTGTATTCACCAAATTTGAACGTTGCCTTCAGTCTCCTATTTATAGAAGGATGCTGAGGTAGCAGTCGCAATCTTGTATTTCAACTCGTTTAATCTTCAAAATCCCTTCTCTTCCAGTCTTCAAAATTAATCCCGTTGGATACAAATTTGAAACTGTTGTGAGAGAGACTAGTAGCCGTTGATGCGCGAGATTAATCTGTTAATTTGTGAGATTAAATTGTTGAAAGATGTTATCGCAAGCTTTTGAAATTCTCTTGAATCCGTTTTGACGAGATTATGCGCGAGCTACTACGTGGAATGCGATGCTTGACTAAGCTTTTCTGACTTTTGCAGTGTAGCGCGGATGGCTCTGGAACTGGATGAGAAAGTTTGTTGAAACTGTAGACTTTTCTGTAGACATGCCGACATTTCCGTACTGACAACTTTTCTCTTTTGGAACCACTTAAATATACCTTTTTGATTTCAATGTCACATCATCTTAGGGGTTTGCAATAAATCAAACTAAGAAATATTCTGTCTTTATAAAAGAGTTAAAAACATACAGTGTTATCACAAATAACTAAACAATTACTCAGCCATATAGTGTACAGGTGGAACCTAAGTTATCTCATTTCTCGTTGTGCTGAGTTACTAGGTCAACAACCTGTATTCAACATAATTATTCTAAGTATAATTAAGTCAACATATAGTTTAAACTTAACTTAACTAATCTTAATTAACTTAAGTAAAGATGTTGACTACAGTATTGATTTATAGATTGTTTTCCTTCATGTTTGATCATCGTCAAAATATATTTAACTCACTGATTACTGAGCAATCATTAAGCTGAGTCTAACAGTTAATTTTGTTCATATTAAAATGAAATTTTGCAGGTTGGTTGTTAAAAATTAGTACTCTTGATGAATCACCAAACTAAATTTTACCATATCGGAATCAATAATGGTATGCGGGTTTATCATTTGAACCGATACAATAATATGGTACGATATTAATAGAGTAACAATGAAGTGGTGCTAACATATCATTTGATTACTGGGCGAAAAAAAGAGAGTAAGCCAATTTGGAATGCTAAAATTATGAAGTTCACAATTATTCTACCCCTGGAAAGTGGGAGTAATTTTCATTTCATATTAATGGTTAAAAAGAGATAAAGATGGACATGTAGATGGTTCGAAGTAGTTAAAGACAAAGAGTTTGACATTGAACGAGCTGCTTAGTGAAAAAAATTACGGTTGATCACGTAACAGATGGAAAGAAATTCGCAACACTCCTTATGATCACGCTTTGTGAGCATAACGCAACTCATGCGTTTGTGCTGACTTTAGGTAACTAATTTCAACTTTGCAGCCAACTTTACTCCATTACGTTGACATTATGCACAAGAGTTTCCATATTTTAAATCCACAAATGCAACAATTAAATTTCTTTTTGATGTGGCACACTTCTACAGCCATTTTCTCATGCAGTGGACTTGAAATTTTGTGTAGTGGAGATAATTATAACTCCTAATACATTTCATTTTTTCAGCCTATGTACTAGACCTGTTAGCGGGCCGGGCGGAGCCCGCTTCCATGGGCCGGGTTTGGACATGTATTTTTTAAAAAAACCGGCCCGAGCCCGAGCACGTCAAAGCTCGAAGATTTATGGGCCGGGTTGGTTTTTATATAAATATCCAAGCCCGGCCCGAGCCCGGTCCGACAAATAATTTTATATATTTATTATATATTTATACATTAAATTTATTATTATTTTAAGATTTTATATTTTATCCTGTTAATAAGGTAAAATATTGACAGGCGCGTACAAGCCACGCAAGACCCCAGGCGGATCACATCTTCCTGGAGTAGAGAAAATTAACTACGAGATTAGGAATGTTCCTACCCATCCAGGCGGTCTTCAGCCGCCCTGAGGGTGAAACCCCGTTCTTTATCCAGGCGGATTGGTCCGCCCCAATGTAGGGAGAAACCAACTCTTCCCCAAATATCAGAAGAAAGTACAGGCGGTCACCAAGCTGAGTCGGCTTGTCCGCCTGGGACGACCTCGGCTTCTCAAGAGCACAGAGTTCAATTAAGAGTCTAAGTCCTCAAAAGAGATATCAATAATTGGAACTCTCTATTCAGATAAGCTCTATCTTATCAACAAGATAAAGATTCACTCAAGCTAGAACTCTGGTGGGTTCACATCCTTGGATCAGACCAGGAGACGTCCATGGAGTATAAAAGAGCCTTTGGGTCATCACGCAAAGGTACGTATTCTGAATTCACAAGAAATTACTTCTTGCCTCCTCACTTAAATCCGATCTAACTTTAGCATCGGAGAGGCTACGCCGGTCACACGGCTAGCCCCCATAGCGACGATTTTGTCTTACAGGTGTCATCAAGTCACGAGAAAGAGGAGCGTCAGGAGTAAAATTTCAATCAGAGAATTAGCGCGTGGAACCACGTTCCAGACCTAATTTAACATATCCTATTAAATTTTTATACTTAGTCACAAAGAATGTTTCTTAATATTAAAGATTTTAAGTAAACAATGCAATTATATTTAAAATTTAAAAATATTTTGACTTTTTTATATTTTTTCTATTAATTTAATAAAAAAATTAATAACAAATAAAATATTCATGAGCTTGGGCCGGGCTTGGGAATGACCTTGTTAACCCGGCCTAAGCCCGAAGTTCTAAAGTACGGGCTTAGATCGGGATTGGGTTAACGTTTTTTTGTAAAAAGCCCGTCAAACCCGGCCCGAACCTGGCCCGGCCCGCCCGATGAACAAATCTACTATGTACATAGGTTTGTGTTCTTTCTTTTAAATGGCATAGAACTTGTTTATTTTATCTTTTAGATTTTGCTCTCTTTAATCTAATCAAATGCTAATTTAATTATATTTCTTTTTGAGGTCTAAAAGCCCTTCATTTGTTTTTATCTATTTGCAACTTATTTATTTCTGTTTCTAAAGGTTATTTTGGTTTTTTTCTATTGTTTCAAAAAGTTGTCGTTATTTCAAATGAAAGTTTTCAATATTGGCATATAAGTTTGTTTGATCTGTTATTCTAATATCAACTTGTAAATTATCAAATTGAGGTTTTCAATATTAAGGATTAAATAAGCTTACTTAAACGAGTCATACGTTTTGACAAATTGATTTGAATCGGGTTTCCCCATTTTTAAATACAATTACCAAGTTAAAACTGATGAACGTTTTCAAATAACTATTGTTAAGCTAGGGTCAATGAATGTCTCGTGATTGATTTAATATTGAAGGAGAATTGGATGCTAATTGCCTAGAAAATTTTAATTTAAAATTATCTTTAAATCAAGGAAAAGAGATTGAATTATATATTTGACTAAATGCTTTTAAGTTTTTGTTTTTGTTGTCTAACTTTTCATTAATTTATTTTTATTAGTTTTGATCAAAACCTGTCAAATCCATCTATTTTACTTTTTAATGTTTCTATTCAATAAAAAAATTCTTTAAAATTTTTAGCATTCCTCTTGAGATGGATCCTACTTCCACTATCATAAAATATAAACAGAAAATTATTATTTAAGGAATTTGACACTCGTCATTAATTCATTGATATGAGGTACATTTTAAACTTAGGCCATGTTCTCCTCAACTTTTGAAAGCTGAACTTAACTTAACTGAACTTAGCTTAACTTAATTGAACTTATTTCAACGTAAATTTATAACTACATATAATTGAACTTAACTCAACTGAACTTAATTGAATTGTAGTTGAAGAGATTAGAGCCTATAGTCAAATAATTTTTTATTCAACAAAATAAAATCTCAGGAAAAATTCTCTTCTATCCTTTCAATTTTTTATGTTTGCAATTTAAGCCACTGTGATTGTAATAATATATTGATAATTATTGTTCTTAAATCAAAACTAAACTAACAGACAATACAAATGTATGATGCGCAA
Organism: Euphorbia schlechtendalii; assembly: GCA_949673415.1. Lineage (NCBI taxonomy): Eukaryota > Viridiplantae > Streptophyta > Magnoliopsida > Malpighiales > Euphorbiaceae > Euphorbia > Euphorbia schlechtendalii. The sequence goes on along the minus strand of CATIWQ010726932.1, from coordinate 13,244 downwards.
CATGATGTGTTATCCGTTTTTTTTTCTCCACTTTAATGCACAAAGTGAAAACCCATTATATAATAATAATAATAATAATAATAATAATAATAATAATAATAATAATAATAATAATAATAATAATAAATTTGTAAATTTTGGATTGGACAGCCGACCTTTTCCATTTCCATATGCCCTTTCGTTCTTTTGGGTTTCGTCCTGACTGAGTTCTCCTGAAATTCGTCGCTGAAAACTAAATTATTTTCTGGACATAAATCAGTCACACCTTTTCTCCTTTCAAGTTTTAATTATTTCACTTTATGGGTATTTCCCCTAAATATTTTCTTACACTTTGGCTGCTACTTTCTGTTCTTGCTTCTGCTTCAGCTTGCCCTCAAGGTCCTTGTGGGGTTAGTTTCCCTTTTTCATCTTTTTGTTTATTATTTTCCCATTTAAGAAAGTTCCTAATTTTGGTGGGATTTGTAGCTGTTAGATAAATGTTCATCAGATCAAGATTGTGGAGATGGACTTTATTGTTTCTATTGTGTTCAAGGATTTTCATCTTCTAAATGTGTTAGATCTTCTCCCACTGACCCATTCAACCTTCTGGTATCTTCTCTCTCTTTTTCCCTGTTATCTTATTTATTATAGCAATGATTTTTTATTTGGGAGTATTGGGTTCATCAATCAATCATATGATTGCAATCAAACATTCTAATTATTATTATTCTAATCATAAACGAAATTTCCCCCTTTGATTACAGTAATTTTCAAATAGTCAACTAGTTGCGTATTTAGGCCCATTTTAATTTTAATTTTGAGAAAAACATCATGTGGGCTTATCTATAGTCCTCCTATAATACAAAACTAGCTTCTGTTAATTGGGTTAATTCAACTGTTCTATTTGTAATTACAACAGTTTATGATTGTTAGTTTTTCATATGCTTTTGTTGAATAGTACTACTGTAATGTACTGATTTTGTTAACCAATGGTAATTTGTGAATAGAACAATTCTCTGCCTTTCAACAAATATGCATATCTGACAACACACAATTCCTTTGCCATTGATGGATATCCTTCTCGCACCGGAATTCGACTTGCGGTTACTAATCAAGAAGACTCCGTCACTCAACAGCTCAAAGTACGCTTTTTCGTTCATCCACTCTCATGTACAAACTCCATTCTCTATTTATATTCTAATTCTCTTGGCATTAATAAATTTTCAGAACGGAGCTCGAGCCTTCATGCTTGACACGTATGATTTTCGACAAGATGTATGGTTGTGCCATTCATTCGGAGGCCGTTGTTATGACTACACCACATTTGTGAACATAATAATCCTTCGCCACATTTTATGGTTTACGTTCTTTCTCGATTAATTTATGATGAATTCTCATGTTGTGGTGCTTTTCAGGGGCCTGCTGTTGAGACCTTGAAGGAGATCGAAGCGTTCTTATCAGCGAATCCGTCAGAAATCGTCACTATCATCCTAGAAGATTACGTTCAAGCCCCTAAAGGGTTGACGAAGGTGTTCGCTTCCGCTGGGTTAATGAAGTACTGGTTTCCGCTGTGGAAAATGCCGAAAAACGGCCAAGATTGGCCGCTAGTGAGCGACATGGTTAAACAAAACCACAGGCTACTTGTTTTCACGTCGGTTAGGTCGAAAGAACGAAGCGAAGGAATCGCTTACCAATGGAACTACATGGTCGAAAACCAATGTAACAACATCCATTACCTTTGATCATTCGATTATTCACCAGCTAATTCAGTTCAGTTCAATACTTATAAGCACCGCATGCCCAATAAATTTACACTAAAATAAGTACATTTCAGTGCAGTTTCAGTAATAGAGCATTATTGTTACCTGATTGGTTGTGCAGATGGGGATGGCGGAATGCATGCCGGGAAATGTTCTAACAGAGAAGAATCGGGTGCACTAAAAGACAAAAGTAAATCATTGGTGTTAGTAAACTACTTCAGGAGTTTAGCGATGAAGGAACTAACGTGTATCGACAATTCGGGAGAACTGAACGATATGGTTAGTACTTGTTATAATGCTGCTGGTAACAGGTGGGCTAACTTTGTTGCTGTTAACTATTACAAGGTAACTATAGTGCGACGAAGTTTACTTTAAAACTGGGGGAAAGCGGTTTTAGTAGTTAATGATTTGAATGCAGAGGAGTGAAGGAGGAGGGGCATTTCAGGCAATTGACAGACTGAACGGAAAACTGATGTGTGGATGTAATGATATTCGCTCATGTCGGGTAATTTGGAAAACGTAGTTGTTTTCGAAATTTGCTTTATGATAATATGTGTTATAGAGTTTTTGATCTTTCATAGTTGTTGCAGGCTGGATCAAGTTCAACTGGATGCTCTGCTCTGAATAATTTGCAGTGAGATTATTGGAATTTATGAATATTATTGGCCTAGAAATGGTTGATCTTGAATTAAGTGGAAGTGTTAAAAGAGCTAAAATTTTGGTTAATCATGAAATTTTCTTCGATTTGTTAACAAAGGGTTAAATTTCGAGACCTTTTCGGACCCTGATTACCACTTTGCCCCTTGAACTAAAAAACTTGGCTCTTTTACCCCCTTAATCTATTAAAGTCGTTTTATTTTGTGAGTAAATTACATTGGAATGGGTGAAGAGGAGAAACGGGCAATGTAGATCGAGTGGAATGAAGAAAAGTTTATTCAATTGAATTTGATGAGAGTTCAAATGTATGCTGTAGTAGCGATAAAGTTCTCTAAGAGCACAAAACTAAAGATTTCAGCGACACGTGTATAACTCTAATGAATTTAATTTACATTCATCAACTATAATGGCTGTTTTCGGCGGTTAATGCTGAACTAATTTTTAAGATACAATTTTTTTTAAATGGGTTGAAACTTGAAACTACGAATCAGCAATGTAAAAACTTTAGAAAATTTATGATTTTTTCTCATTTTGGACTGGTTGAAATATGAAAAGAGATTATGAATTGGCATTCTGTTAAAGATGCGAAATCATCACACATATAATTTACAAATGCTTGTTTTTTCTCATTTAAAATCATTAGTGTCGGTGTTTATGACTTATAGAATAGGTCAAAGGGGTAAATTACGATTTAACTTGTTTTTTATATATTTAAAATTCTTAGTCTAGTTAAGTTAATGAATGCTGAATAAAACGTGATGAGTGCAAAATTGAGTAAAATCACAAACCACTCTGCTTAAGTTGACCTTGATTTGTACACAAACTATGCTAAGTAAATTCTTGCTCAGCTCATGATGGTTTTTCAAGTAAGATAAATGAGAAAAGTGTGCAGATGTATGAATGAAGCTATCAAAGATAAAAGATATGAGAAAAGAAATACACCTCAATTTATACAAGTTCGACCCCTAGTTTACCTCCAGTTCCCGGATACTTTTTCCGAGCTTTAAACCACCAGTGTTCATTCCTTTGAATAGGCGGAGAAGCCTTTGATAGCGGGTATAGTTACAAGGTAGTACCTTCCAAGCCGAATTACCTCTCAACTCAATTTGAGTACCCTTCTCAAACTATCACACAATTTAGAATAAATTTGAACGCACAAATAGGAAACACAACTTATATAGTGTTAAGTTGGTTAAATCCTTATATGCATTGAAGCAAGCAAGACAACAGCGGAACAAAGAACTAGCTAGCAAACTTGAAGTTTTTGGTTTTAGAAAATGTGCTCATGATCACAGTTTATATGTACAAAGGTCAACTAAAATGGATTTCTTAGCTAGTTTTTTGTACGTAGATGACTTGTTCATCACAGGCACAAGTGAGGAAAGAATAACACGGCAGAAAAATTTCTTACACAATGCCTTTACAATAAAAAACATGGGACTGCGAAATATTTCCTTGGGACAGAAATGGAAATATAAAAAAAGGGATGTTTCTTTCACAGTCTAAATACGTTTCTAACATGCTCAAAGAAGTAAATTTTCAGGATGCAAATGTAATAAGGACACCTCTGCCACAGGATCCTGACAAGATAGAACACTAATAGGTAAATTCATCTACCTTCATTTCACAAGATTTGATATTAATTTTGCTACACAAAAACTAAGTTAATTCATGTCAAAACTAACCGAATTACACTTGGATGCAACACTACACCTGCTTAAGTAATTAATAGGTACACAAACATATTGTTTGTTTTATTATGTTTAAAAAAATTACCAGCTAACTGCATTTTCTGATGCTGATTGGGAAGCTACAAGAAAACTCGACAATCAGTTACGTGTTTTTATATTTTCATGGGAAAATCTATCATCTCATGAAAGTCCAAAAGGCTAAACACGCCTCTGCTGAAGCAAAGTATTGCAGCATGACCGCAACGACATGTGAGTTAAAAGTGGATTTCTTATCTATACAAATATCTTCAACTGCAACTTCAACTGCCAATTTCATTACACTACGACCACAAGGCTGCAATTATAATTACCGCCAATCCTATTGACCATGAATTAACAAAACATATCATCATTGATGGCTATATCATCAAAGATTATGTGGAAAAGGTTTCATTTGCACACCTCATGTAAGCTCGTAAACACAACTAGCTGATTCCTCCGACAATATCAACTACTTGACTAATTTTTCAAGTTTGGAATGATTAATCATTTTCAACTTGAAGGGGAGTGTGGGATTTGTTAAGTAATTAAGAAAGTTGTTATTAATTAGTTAAGGGATTTAATCCAGTACATACAAGTCCTATTATACCTGTATTAAGCATACTCTAGCTAATATAAAAAGGAGAGCAAGTTGTGTATCTGAACTAATGCAATTTAATGAGATTTTCTCCTATTCTCGTTTCTTCTCCATCTCTCAACTATTTCTAGAAGAATATCATGAAACATAAAACATTTATTTGTAAGTTTTTTTTATATTACATTAAAGTACAAATAAATGAAAGAGAACGTTATCCCTGCCTTGGTGTGGTTATGCATCCCTTGGTCATTGGTAAATCACTACACATTGATGTCCTCCAAAAGTGATCTCCTGGCTGCCGAATCTTCAAAGGTCTTGCAAAACAAGTCTTCGGCCGGAAGTATTTCCGGCGAAGACCCTCCGACGATCTTGTCAGTGATCAGGGAAAAATAGTCTTGGTCAATTCTTAGAGTGATCTCTTTTTACCTCTACAGTTGGACTTGCTATTTATAGGATTGTGTGTAATGATGACATGTGGGACCCATCTGTAAGAGGTACGCATGTGGTAAGCCGCTTGAGGGTCTTGTCCGCCGTTGGGGCATTAAATGATTCATCTCTGCCAGTCTGTAATGCATTTAATGTGGCAGAGGAGAGAGAAATGTCAGAACTGGCGTGGGTTTTGAGGATGATGTCTCGGCATAAGTGCGGTGAGTAACGCCGAAGATTATTTAATTTGCGATGCTATACATCAGCGCTATGTTGTGCTGATATGGTGTCGGCGCGTAATGGTACCGAGACATGCCTTTGTTTAGCTCATGTAATTTTTTGGTCTTCTAATGGGCCTTGAGGCTTTAATGGGCCTTGATATCACGGGGTAAAGCTCCGGTGAAAAAGATGGACAATTAAAAGAGATCATGTGCTCCAAATTTAAGCGATTTTGTTAAATAAATACATATACTGAGGTGTTTAATTTGCCGGAAATGAGACATATACAACAAAATGCAAGAATATATTTACACCACTCATTCGATTTGAAGGTTCAATCCCAGAATATATATATGAAGGTCAAAAGAATCATTAAACTACAAAGATCACATGTTATTTGACTCGGGCTTAGAATCTGTAAGGCTTCTCCTCTTGTTAGACAATTTTCGTTTAAAAATCAATTAAATTACTATATTCAAAATATTCAATCATGAGTTTGATTTGATAACTGTAGAAAATGGATCAATCCAACATTTATCCTCCTTTTCAGCAACTTTCCATCTCTCCTGGAAAATCTGCATTTCAATGTTGGACTGTTTTCTGACCTGAAAACATTAATTCCATGTCAACTCATATTACTTCGAAAAAGCAGAACATGAAAATAACAAATAATATCGCCACACCTCCAATCTGTTATCAGATATATAAGAATCTGATGGCTTCTGCAATATCAAAAATGAAAGAATTTATTTCGTGGTTATGAAAAAAAAGATCGAAACACACAATAAGGAAAGCAAGCTTATCGTTGAACACTTCGAATATGAGGACTTACTTCGGTTCCGTTGAAGACTCCGAGTGTTAACAAACCTAAATGAACTATGTACTCTGAGTCGACCACACCGACATTTTTCATTCTGTCACCCTGTTAAATGATATTAAAAACATGGATAAGGATTCCTTAAAGTTGTTAGGTGGTACATTTGTAAATTTCAATCAATCTTAACCATTTATCCAGTTTTAATGGTTGAAGGTGAATGTTCGTTGCCTGCGGGGTCTACAATGAAATTAAATCTTTAACCATTAAAACTGGAAGATGGTTAAAATTGATTGAAATGTACAAATTTACCAAGATTGAAATTTAGAGAGCACTTTTCCTAAAAATGTATATTCAATATATCAAGAAAACCTTCAAATGCGATATTTCTGAATTATTTACCTTTGCGCAGTAACCGAGCTGATAGTCCAAACCCCATGCATGGATCAAGTCATTCTGCAAAACAGAAAAAAAATTAACCGAAACAATTTCTACATTAAAATGGAGTAGTTACTACGAATCACATTTATTATGTAACACTTTGGCCACACAAAAAAAGTATACCTGAATCAAATGCCATACGCATTGCCAGGCTTCCCTTGAAAAGACGGGTGCCATTAGCTCGACCCAACTGCATTAACAGCATAACATCGATCTGTTTACTTATTTTCGCTTCGATAAATAAGTCAACCTTTCTTTATAGAATAGATAAGGAGACAAGTAGAAGTAAGAACTAGATGATGTTATTTACCCTACACAAGGAGGAGTAGTGCTGTTGTGATAACATCTTCCGCCGCCTTTAAATTTATATATCCTCCTGTTAAAACTCGCATTTAATTTATTTTTTAAAATACGTATTTCTAATATTAATATCACAATACAAATTTGTTCGTATAGTTCGCTGACCTGTGAACCCTTGACCTTGGTTGGCGTGCTGTGATTGGATGGTAAACAGCTGACTTTGTAATATCAAGGGCTGGCTGTGATATTTCGAGTCCCTCGTCTTTAACAATAGATATATATCTGAAGAAAAAACATTCATATATTATTGTTTCGTTACATGAAGAGCAAGAACTTTTCAAGAAAAGGCATACCGAATCGGATCAAAATTAGCGACACCAAGGTCTTCATCCCATAGAAATATGTAATCGTATTCCGCAACAATGTCGGGATGAAGAAACCGTTTCGCAAACCACCTTTGCAAATCAAAATAAACGTTACATCAAAAAATATATATTCATATTCATATGTTATTTAACACGTGTAAATGAATGACACGTGGTTGTTTCAGTGAACCTTACCATTTCGTTTGATTCACTGCAGAAACATGGATGGCTTGATTACTCCACGGAAAATCGTTCCATGGATCTAAAATACCGTCGTAGTGAAAAAGCATCAGAACAAATTCACTGATCAGAAACTGCAACAGGAGAATAACTATTAGAAAAGGATTGTAAATTTTTTTTGAAAAAAAAAAACGATTTAGCCAAGGATTATAGATAGATTAACACCTTGTTAACAATTTGGTCCACAACTTCTTTTTGCTTAGTTCCAACTGCTAGAGCTAACAAACTCATTCTAGGCTTCGGCTTCTTCTGGAACGAAAAAGTAACGAATTTGATATGACTAATCGATGACGTGTCACCGATATAATACAATATTGTGAACTTACAACTTCCATGGAATCGCTCCAGAGCGATCGCATTGAAAGGTCCGATGTTTTTGTAACAATTCCTTGCGGCAAAGACTCGCTTCCGGAAGGCCTGCAATGACCCTATGCAAAGAATATGTAAATCAGAAAAAAAAACACTAAACAACATTTTGTATTAATGTTTTTTTTTATATTTTTTTTAGATTCGAAATTTAAGAAACAAACCTCGCAGTCTTTAGATTCTGTGATCTGCATCGTCTCAACTACTTGCCATCTCGTTAATCTCTGCGCGTGTTATTTCTAACATCAGGTGCTGAACAAAATAGCTTGTTGGTATACTATTGATTACATATCCAGATTTCGCAATTCGAAAAAGATTCAAGACTTTGAAAAACCATGTTTTTTCAAATATGGAAACCAGGAGGACTTGAAAGACGCTCTTACTAGTTTATATTCCTGACCAACAAAGGAGCCACTAAATAAGTAAGCACCACAAATCAAAGAAAATGTGACGAATATCGTGCAAAGGTACGATTTGCTGTTCGAATCTGCGGTTGCGGGAACCTATAAAAAGGTACATGTAATGGTAAAGGGGCACATTAGAAACTACAACAGGATAATATTCGAAAAGGAGAGAAAAAAATTGTTAAGCATGTTGACCACAAAAGAGTCGGAAACTGAAATCGCTGCAAAGATAAGGAAACAAAGTCCAACAAAAAGTGGTAAATTTACATAACATTCTTTCGAAAATGATACATTGGATTTAACAGGAAGGAGCAAGAATGCAATTGAAACCACTTCAACATGTAACAGAAAGGAAAACTTAGAAAAGATGGAAATTCACAAAATGCAAAGAATGAAAGAACAAATTAATAAAGAAATCGCTAACTCAGAAATTGTTATTTCGACCATTGATGCAGAAAAAAAGACACAAATATCTTGAGACTGAAATATAATCACACTAAAAAAGCTCAAAACTTTACCGCTGAAAACTCTTCAATATTACTGCTTAATGTATAGAACAAGTTAACCATAAAATTTCAAAAGCCTACTTCTGATTCTTTGTGAATAAATCAAAATAATTTATTCTTACAGTTAGATAACACAAAACATACAATAAACTCATAATCCAGCCCATATTATCATTTTCAATGGAGCAGAAACAGAGCAACTGAAGTCAAGATATGAGCAAAAAGCAGAAAATTCACCAAACATAAAAAGCAAAGTAATCAAACAGAGAACACTTACAAAACTGAAAGACTTCATTATGCAATATAAGAGACACCAAGTAGAAGAAACATCAACAGCTAGCAGAAATTTGGTCCAAACAAAAAGAAAAAGAAGAGGAAAGGTGAAACGGAAAGAGAAAGAAAGAAAGAAGACTTTTTTGATTGATTTGATTTGATTATTACCAACTTAAAACTGAAGGGTTTGTGTTTAGATAAAGCAAAGGGAAGAATACCATAACCCAACTGAAGTTTGATTTGAAGCAAGCCAAGCCATAAAGGCAGCACATTTAAAAACCATTTCTTTCTTTTATTTACAATCAGAATACAAATGAAACTTCCGTTTGGTGGGTACAAACGGCGCCGTTTAACGGCAGAGTAACAGAAAAAATGAAAACAAGCGAACCCAAATGTTCATGCGTAGCACGACCACCTTAATTATTAATTGGTCCAATCGTTTTGTGCTTCTTAAGGAAAAAAACAGTTCTTTTATTGGTTTTACAGTTTGGTCAAATAAATGCGAACTTTGAAGCGAAACATGGGACAGATAGAGAGCCTGTAGAGAAATTGACGGGAATCTTTGTCCACAATACACTCTCGAGAGTAGGAAATTCTTTATACTCGCGTTTAATTAGTTACACGTGAACTGTTCAGGTGGACTTGCCATTTGTTCTTAATTTATTTCTTTATGGGAAATTTTTGCGGTTATAATTAATTATTGGCTTAATACATGGTTAGTTCCGAGCTTATTTACTTTTACTAAATGTCCTTCCAATATTGAAAAATTCCTACTTAGAAGTTTGTATTTGGTTAAGTGTATTCGTCAGCATCCTCAATGTCATGTATCACATACTAAATTGAAGAGAGAAAAATTAAAATGCCGGACATATTTCAAAATAAAAACATATTACAAGGTGAAACGTGATATAGAAAATGTTGGTGTGTGCATTTTTATCAAATTTAGTGAACTGATAAAGATTTTTTAAAGTTTAAGTGTAATAACTAATAAAAAAAATCAAGTTTAGAGTACTTAATATATATCAAATCTTATTTATGTACAAGGAATGTGCTTGTTGTTTTTACTAATTTTATAATGGGCTAAATGCATCATTATCATCATCAACTTGTCAACAAAAGTTTGATGTCACCCTGAATTCTCAAAATTCTAATCAACCTCTTCAACTTTGCAAAAGTGATTCACTTAGCCCCTCAATGTCAATGTCAAAATCTGATTGATTTGACTTTTCAAAGAAGTAATTTTTTGATTTTTCTTTTTCAACCAGAAGTTGACACGTGACATTGAGAGGGTAAACTGATAGACTATTGCCAAACCCGCAATAAGAGATAGATGGCGTTTTATTCTCTACGCGGACCCGATGAAATAAATTGGGAATAGAATCACGTCTTGTTGATTTGTTGAGAATGTTTCGGAGCTAGCTAGTTCATGGTCTATTAGATGTAGAAGACGCTTTGGTGGGATCCTCACGGACAGAAAAAATATTGCATTTCGTTTGATAATGATCATCGAGTGACATTGCTTCTTGGGACGTAACGAAGGAGTCCTTTAGATATGATGCAAAATGGTTTGATAATGATCATCGAGTGACATTGCTTCTTGGGACGTAACGAAGGAGTCCTTTAGATAATGATGCAAAATGGATCTTCTTTAATCCTTGATCTGAGAGGGTTCAATGAAACTTTTCAAAATTAGGGATGGCATAAACCTTTGTTACCAAGTTAAGAACGGTGTTGATGCATTTAACTTTTATAATTTTTTACACGTTTTATTATCCCATGATGGTGATTTGAATAAAGATATAATTTTAATTATGTTGATATTAATATTTGACTTTTATCTTTCATCCTATAACATGATAAGTAGTTAAAAAAATTTATATTGCTTTACCACATTATAACATATCACGGTAGTGTTTAAATAAATTGAAAACTATGTCTTAAAATTTTTAAAAAATAAAATATGTCCATATTTTAACTTTTTAAAATGATTTTCCACCTGCCAACTTTTAATTTTTTTTTCTTCTTATAACATAAACAGTTGTAATTCTTACACTTTAATATAATTGTCAGCTTATTCTATAATTAACAAAAAAAAAATTTACACATTTTCCAAATAACAACTTTATTTGTTATATTTTGAGTTTCTACTGATTATGGCAGGCGTGTCGTTTTATCATTATTTTGTGCCTCATCTCTTTTTTAATTTCCATGTTTCATTAAAAAAATAACATCTATCAATCACGAACTAATGATCGTCAGCAAATATAAAAGTTTTTAATTAATAATAATAATAATAATAATAATAATAATAATAATAATAATAATAATAATAATAAATAATAATCCAATTGATGATTTAGATTCTTATACCATTCATTATTTAACGTTTATTGACAATTCTTGTATGAATATACGATACATTATAATATAATCATTTAATTGTTGTCAACAAAAACTTAAAAAATAAAATTTCAAACACCACTAGAGTGATCGTATAATTGGATATATATTAAATATTATAATTACAAATGTTAAAAAATACTCCTTACATTCCATTTTAAGAGCATATTTAATAGATGGTGGGATCTAAATTTTGTGACATGTGAAATAGAAACTCACATTGATGACATGTTAATAGTTTTAAAAATAGACAAAATCTTTTAAAAAAATGATCACATAGATTGTTTATTTCATTTAAAATTGCGTAACTAAATAATAAAAAAAACTTAATCACCAATTAAATAAAGTGTTTCAATATTAAATATTAAAATATTAATTAATTTGATGAGTTGACATTTCATTTGATTGTTTACATGTAGAAGATTAAATAATCAATGTTCAACATTTATTATGCAACATTATATAAGAAAAAGAAAATAGACAAGCTAGTGTATAGTTAAATTTTAGTTAATTATCTATTTTTACCTATGTGTCAAGATTATTGAAATAAACTATCTTGTCATTTCAAGTGAAATTGATATTCACAATTTAAGTATCATTCTTTATGTTTTAAAGATTTTATCCCTCTATCTTCATATTTTATCCTCGTTGATAACAACCTAATTTTCAATATTATTTGAAAACTAAATTTAAATTTCTTCGTAAAGTTAAAATAAGAGATAATTATATTGTTGAATTATATATTTGAATAAATAAAAAATAATTAAGTAAATTCAATTCCTAATAAACAATTTCTTAATTCTTAGTGAAAAAACGACACTCATTTATATAAAAGGAAATTAATTAGCATTGGAAAGAACCTAAAAGGTTGTTGAAATGCAAAGATATGGACAAGTAATTGGGAAGTCGTGCAAATCGTGCTTATCCCATTCATATGAATCATCTTTGAGTGACATATAATTAAAGAAATAATTAAAATATTGTCATTAAATTAATACATTTTACCGATATATTTCATGAAAAATACATTAGAAACACCTAAAAAAAGGAACACTTGTTTACAGAAATGTAGGCAATAAGGCAAAACCCGAACAAGATTTTCAAATTAACCAAAAAAAAAAAGGGGATTTTATGAATTTACAATAAAAAAAGGTAAAATATTTTTAGGGCATGTCATATATCAATTTTTTAACGCACACAATTTTAAATTCTATTTTTGCTTTTACGTTATGTATTTTCTCTATTTATTTTCCATTATCTTTTGGTTTTGTGTTATCCTTCGCCTCCTCCTCTTAGCCTTCTCCTCCCCATCACCGAAAAATCTCGAATCTGCTTCAAATTTCGCCGTCGCATCGTTGCTCCTCTTGCCATCACGTTTCTCCTCTTGTTGTGGCGTCACATCTCGTCGTCGCGTCGTATCTCCTCTTACCGTTGTGCCACAGCTTTTCTTGCCATCGTGCTACTCCTCCAATCGTCGCGTTGCTGCTTTTGTAGCCGTTGAGTCGCTGCTTCTGTAGCCATCACACTGCTGCTTATTTCTTTAGTTTTCTTTGCCTCGTCGCTGCACCTCTTTCTATCATTATTTGATGTAAGTTTTCTATAACTCTCAGATCTGTTTGATTTTCTAATATTATAGAGGTCTTGCCTCATAAATTGTGTTGATTATGATTTAATTCTTCTACTGGTGATTAACTAGATTATCAATTTCTTGAATTTTAGCCTGAATAATGTTTAGTTGGTTATAATGTAACAATAAATAAAACTGAAATTTAGTTTCTTGTTAGTTG
>CATIWQ010726898.1:0-11320 GCA_949673415.1 Euphorbia schlechtendalii | reverse complement strand
CATGAAAAGATTTTGGTGTCTTTCAAAATTACGAGTTTTGAACAACCATCCCATTTTGAATTAACATATAGTTTGAATGTCAATTTACCTTCAAAACAATAAGTGAAATTCAGAATTATTAAACAGGCACTTTCACATAATATGGACCTTTATGTATGTTTAATAACAATAAACAAAAACTTACATTACAGTTTACAATAAAAAAGTAAAATATAGCTATACCGAAAAAAAATTTACAAGCTCCAATTTAGGAGAGATTTTCCATTACTTGTCAGCGAGTCAGATGAACAATTTTGTAAAATTTTCTATAACTTATAAATAGGAGCTTGTTTAAAAAAATTATAGACACTTCAATACGTTGAAATTACCCATCAATGACAAACACAACTTTATACATTCTATACATTCTAGTATTTTACTTTGATGTCGAAAGATTGTCATTTTAAAAACACTATTAAAATAATTAATTTATCATTTTACTTTATTATAAAAATCTCAATCTTCTTAAATACTACATTATAACTTCATTTATTTCTAGGGCATCTTTAGTTTCTATGAATTTGTGACATGTAAAATAACACAATGATGACATGTTAATTGTATTAAAAATAGAAAATGTTTTTTAGAATAATAGTCACAGTAAATTGTCGATTTCATTTATAAATAATAAAAAAAACTTAATTACAAACCAAATAAAATGTTTCAATGTTCAATATTAAAATATTAATTAATTTGATTACTCGGCGGCGTTCCATTTGATTGTACATGTACAAGATCAAATAGACGAGAAATTATATTAAGGATTAGATTCAAAGGATAGAATCCTTGCATGCTTACCATGTGTCCCAAAAATGAATATAATAATAGAAAAGTAAAAACATAAATTGATCAAAGGACACATGGCAGCATGCACGGATCCGATTCTTTGAACTTGATCTTTAATATTATTTCCCCAAATAGACAATGTTCAACATTTATTGTGCCACATCATATGAGAAAAAGACAATGAAAGGGGAAATTATATTAAGGATTAGGTCCAAATGACTGGATCCATGCATGTCTGTCATGTGTCCAAACAATGAATATAATAATAGAAAAGTAAAAAGATAAATTAAATTTTTGGACACATGATAGACATGCATGGATTCGGTCCTTTGGACCTGGTCCTTAATATAATTTCCCCAATAAAAGAGCTAGTGTAAAGCATTTTTTAGTTTATTGTCAATCATTACATATGTGTCAAGTCTATTATTGGAATAGATTATCTATTAAATATGTTCTTAGTTTCTTTTGTAAGGATAACTTAGGATAAAAATGTTACTAAATTTTACATTGATATTTTAAATAACAAACTAAAGAAAAAAAATGATATGTTAAGTAAGATGAAAATCTTTTTTGTCCATTTATCATACATAAATTTTTTAAAAATTTAATCAAATAAAAAATACAGTCAAAGAAATTAAAGAGAAAAGTAAACTAGAAAATCTCAAAATTAACACAATTTTTATGAAAGAAGTTCATAAAAAAAGACAACTAACGCAATTTGACAGGAAATCACCATTGTCATTGTCGTTTACTGTTGATACCGTGTCAACTCGTGGCCGTGACTGACTCGCATGCTGCGGATGGCAAATGGGAATTCGACTCGTGTCCATAGTTCATACCCTTAAAAAATATAGAAACTATGTAGAAAATATGCAAGACGTTGTCAAATCATATTTTAAATACCAATTTTAAGAATAATAACATTGTCTCTGTTCCGTTACATACAATACTTTCATTCATTAACAAAAGAGTATTTATTTTTTAACTATAAAATGTATATATTTAAGAAAAAAGCTGATTTCATGGTACTAAAATATGAAGAGCATCTTGAATGATACTTGACGAAAGATACCAAAAAAAATAGAATGAAATATTATATCAAATTTAATGTTGTTAAATCTTACTACATCTAAAAGTAGAAAAAACTTTATACAAATACGAAAGATATCACGGATAACAATTAAACTACAGTAAAAATTATTCAACTTATATTTTGTTAAGTATCAACTTTCATTGTCGGGAATTCACAAGTATAAGAACTTCAATGTATTCAATCACATCAACCAGTTTTGCATACTGTATTTGAAAATATATCGCTTCAAAAAACTGATATATGTTCTTGAATAGAAAGAGGAAGCGTTCAACCCAACGTTAAAACCATCAAAGTCGTATTTTGTAGAAGTGAATCCACGATACATGATGATTGTGTAGCTGAAGTTCAATTAAATATCGAAGGCACATTATTTACATAACAAACTAAAAACACATGAACTAAAATAAAAAAAAAAAAAACTTGTAAGGGAGAAGGAAGAAAAGCGTTCAAAATAAATTCATTTCAATTATGACTAGTAGATAAGTATATAAAATGAGTAGAATTTGAATGGATAAAAAGAGTGAAATAGATATCAATTTCAAGTGATAAAATTGAATTTGGTGAAGCATGATATAATAGGAAAAATGAAGAATGTGAGGTATGAGTTAGGTTTAGTTGACTTAATTTGTAGGCGAAAGAAGTAGATGAACTTGGTGACGAAATTTCATCCTTCATCTTCTTCAAATGTTTTATTTGGTATTTGAAAGTGGCATCTACCAACTAATTTAAAATCACTTTTGATGTATCTAAGGCGGCACAAAGCGCAATCTTTCCAACTATAAAATTCTCATGATTATAGGGTTTTTCAATTATTTAACTGCTTTTCTTGTCCTCCATTGAATAAGTCTTTAACATCGTCATTGGACATATTTCCAATATCAAAAGATTTTGCATGATTTATTGTTAATTTATTTAGCTTGACAATAGTCCAACTTTTAATTGAGTAAACTATAAATTGTTCAAAAATATGGAGTTTTTTTTTTCAATTATAAATAGACAGTATTTAACTGAACGGAACTGAATGAACAAATAAGTATAGATAAAATGACGTTAAAAATTATGTGATTAATCTAAGTGGCCCATAGGATTATTCTTAATGTTGGGCAATAGATTCTTGTGAGTATCCATCAACAAGCCCAGGCTATCAAATATTTGTGTAAAAGAAATTCAACTTTATCAAAAGTTGCTTTATATTGTCCCAAAGCATCGAAGCCAGGAAGAATCTATAGTGTTGATAAAAAAATTTTAAAATCCAGAAAGCAATATTAAATAGTTCTTTTCAGAGTTCTTAAGTTCTTGTCACTAGAAGTCTGACCGAAAAATTGCCATGAATAATAATAAATAAAACAACTAAGGAACTAGCATAATTGAAAGTTTGAAACCTTTGAGATATTTCGGAGTTTCTTTCCTTTACACTCCTAATAAAATCAAAATACTTAATAATGTCCATATCTAACTTAATGCTTAGAGTGTCTAAGTTGGTAACCCGATCTTTCGGTCTTTCCTCACCTTCTATCATATCTCGTAAGAACTAATCACCACATATTCAATATCACCACTAGACGATAACTTTTGAGAAAACAACTATACCGAAACATTCGGTCCAACAAAAGTATCAACCAAATATTACGGGTGCCAACATTTAACGTCTCACACGCTCAAGTACCCAAAGGACATGTATAACCCTGGATGTATGACTCGGGGTTCCGATTTTGACCTTCGTATACGGGTCAACTAAAAGATGAATTAGGTAGGAGGACAAGCCAAATGTATAGGAAAGGGTGGGTCTGAAAAAGAGCCGTTGACAAGTTTTTGGAAGACCCATTTATTGGCAGCCTCAGTGAAATGAACACCATCCCATATTATTTTAACAGATGGATCTTTGCATGAATTGGCCACTATTTCTTCTTTTCCATTCACTATTCTCTTTGCTCCACATCTTGCACTTGTGTTGTAGTTGTACTTTCCACCATGTCCACAACATGTTATGAACGGTTCCACAAATCCTGCCAATAGCAATACACAATTCAAATGTATACATAGTAGATAAGTTGAATTTATGGTTTGAAACAACGATAGAAATAGAATAATTAATCAATTTAATAAATATAGAATATTTGAAATATAATTATTAAGAATTATAGAATAGAATTAAACTAATATAGAAAATAATAGAAAAAAATATTCTAATAATTAGAATATAAATATTCTAATCTAAGTATAATAATATATGTAAATAATATAAAAATTTCAATTCAGAAGCAAAAGATATTCGAAGAAAAAATAAAGTTGTCTTCATGTGACCAATAAGTTACATATTCGACTGACAATTTGTGTTATAGGGTATTCTGCCTAAAATTAATTCATTATGGGAAATCGCGACTTGATCAAAGGAGTGTAGAATTACCTAATTGTTTGGCTTGGGTGATGAGAGTATACTTTAAAGAGAAGATGTCAACATAAGTAAAAGCAGCAAGAGGAAGATCTTTCCTTAGTTGAAAAACAGCTTCTTTCAGTTTTTGGTTGAAAAATTGAGAAACTCCATTGTAGAGAGCAGCACACCCAAATTTATCAAACTCTCCTGGTTTTATTACAAATCTATCCAAGGAATAAGGATAGCAACCCACTGGCCCTGTATTGTGTATCCAAAATGATCTTCCTCCTTCTTCATACACTTTCTGCCATCAAATTAATTCATTAGCCTCTTACAGCATAAGCATACATCAAGGCCCACGGGCCCGTAAGAGTTCGGCCCATACTCAACGTAGAGATGACTAGGTTGCGTGGAATTCATGACACTTTTATCTAAAAAAAAATATATTTGCGCAACTGCGCCTACATTAACACATAAAATTCTACGCCCAACCTGTAAATTTAGGAACTACATAAATACTAAAGAAATGCTCCCTCCCTCTTTTAATAACTGTCTTTTTAGGTACTCAGAAAAATTTCAAAATAAGTGTCGTTTTTTTGAATCCAATGCATCTTTTTAAATATTTCAAAATCAGCTTTCAAATTAACAAAAGTCATAGATTTAAATAAGTATTTTGAGTGCTTTAATTAGTGTGACCTCGATATTAACAAACAACATTAAAGCAATAGTTATTTTAAAATTGAATAATGAAGAAATACTTACTTTAACAACGGTGGAGAACTGGGAGATGATGTCAGGCACACTTTGCCTAACTTGATCAAGAGTCAAGTTGAGCTTGTAACCAGCAGTTAGATCATTTTGGCCAATGTCAAACGTATACAATGCCTTTGTGAAGTATTCTTCCTTGGGCAACAATGTTGCAAATACTCCACCTGTATCACATACGGAAGTCGATACTAAAATCTGTCGTATCGAAATTAGAACAAATTTAAAATTGAGGAGTTACCTTGGGAAGAGTAGTAATGGGATCTATTCTTGAAATCACTGAACTGAACAAGTTGTATGTTTAAGGAAATAGGACTGTAGCCACTTTGAGACATGGATGTGTTTTGTGGCCTTATGGTTGACCCAGCTGTGGCAAAATTGGCCCCATGGCTGAAGTTTGAACCCATTGAGTCTAAATATGCACTTAGATATGGCAATCCCAGGCTTACAGCTGTAAAAAAAAAAAAACCTTGTACTTTTAACCATTTTAAATTTTTTATGCGTATGAAAACTTAGTTACCTTTTACCATTTTGGCATAACATAGAAGTTGCAAGAATTTAGTTATAGTTGCTTTTAGCTATGCAGGAGACAAGAAATTATTAGCAACAATAACGATAAACAATTTTCAACAACAATGACAAAAGTGCTAAACCAAACATGTTTAAATATTTGATTACATATGCTTTTAACTATTACAGAAATAAAAAATTGCAAACAACAAATATTTAACTGAATTGATGAGATTCTCTAATGCTAAAAATTGAACATTATTTTAATGTATTAGTTATGGTGATAGAATACACACTTCCAATAAATAAATGATGAGATTGTATCAAATTCACGGTCTCAAGCTGCAACAAAAATAATTTATTGTTTACGTGGTTGCTCATAAATTTTTAGATTTAAAATTACTAAAATTGTCTTGACTAAATTGAAAGGCTAATCTGAAAATTTCTTACTGAATTAACATAACACAATGTCAAAATTTCAACCAAACGAGAAAATAAATTGAGAATATAGGAGAGAAACTATGATACCCATAAAATCAATAATGAGACGGCCATCGGAAAAGCGACCGGCCGGGCGGTGGAAAAAGGTCTGTCCATTTGGAAAAGGGGCTTGGCCAAATGCAGCAGACAGGCCGCCGGTGTCGGAATTGGAGTCGCCGAAGTTAAATATGGCCGGAAAATCACATGGGGATTTGGATTCTATTGGATTTGAAAATGATGCTAAAACCAATCCAAGGATAAGATATTTCAAGAGCTCTGCTTCCATGGCTGAAGAACAACTCTGCAACGACGGAATTGAATCTTTTTATTTTAATTTCTGTCTTATTTGTTTTGTTTTTGTCGGTGAAATTGAGATCAACGGACAAATACTAACCGCTAATCTCTCCACATAAATAGCAAATTTTAATTGTTTAGTGTATTCAGTCGTTCAAAGTTGTAATCTTTGACCATTTTGTGCAGTTAAACTTTTGCTAATTATGGACAATTTTCATTTATTTTTTACTAATTTGACGATCTTCAAGAACCTAGTTTATTAAATTGAGTATCAGAAAATCTGTTTCAAAAGTAAATTGATTACAATTATTATATATGTATGGCAGTATAATCTAAAGTAAAAACAGTAAAATGATCAAGTTATAATCTTGAAATTTTGACAAGTCACATGTTTTTCTATATTAAAGAATCTCTCAGTTTTAGCAATAACAAAAGCAAAAGCAAAAACAATCATAATATAACAGAAAAAGCACAGATCGATGACTTTTTAAGAGACTAAATTGTAATTTTAAAAAATTTCATCTGCTTCTTAGTTTGTTTTGATTTTTCTAACCCTGACTTCTTAAGACAATGAATATGCTAGTTAGACATTATTTTTACCCTTTTTTTTCCGATTCGAATTTTCAGCACTATTTTCCCCAATAGAGTAAAATTCGAGCCCAGTTTCCCAGCCTCATCTTGTAATTAAAAAAAGTATTATTGAATTTTAGAAGAATAAAAAATCTGGTGTCTTGCGAGATCAACCTAATTTAACTAGTTACTTCCTAGATGTCTACTTGTTATTAGTGATGGCTACGATCAGTTTTTCATGCAACATAGCTTGGAAACCTATTTTCCTTGTCAAATCAAATGATAGAGAAAAGAAAACAACAAGCCTAAAGTCTTGTTCTCTTCGACTACATTCAATTAAGTTCAGGTAAGTATAGCTATGTGTAGTTATAAATTATCACTGAAATAAGTTCAGTTCAGTTCAGTTCAGTTAAGTTCAGTTCAGCTTTCAGAAGTTGAAGAGAACATGCCCCAATGAACACAATCCACAAGCAATAAATTAGCTAAAATTTAAGTAGTTTATTATTACACTAAGATTGATGGTGATTTGCCAAACCATTTTCTCTCCAAAAAAAAAGGGAAGAACATCAATGTGAGGAAAAATGCCTGTGGCAAGCCATGTTTAATGGAAGGGGTGGATCTGAAAAAGAGCCATTTTCAATTTGTTGAAAAACCCAGTGATTAGCAGCTTGAGTGTAATGAACTCCATCCCAATTAATCCAAAGAGAGGGATCTTTGCAGGGTTTCCCAATCATCACTTGCTTCCCTTTCACTGTAATTTTGCCCCCACACCCTATGTTTTTGTTGTAATTGTACTTTCCTCCATGTCCACAACATGCCCTCAATGATTCATTAAACCCTGCACAGTCCATATTCAATCTTAATTAAAATGATTGTTGAAGTCATTATTGCTCTAATTGCCCCGTAATTAGATACCGTGAATTACCACAAGTTAAACCGTGTTTTCTTGGACTTATAATCATGAAAACTTATTTCATTTTTAGTTCTTGCATGCTTAGTTACGTAAATTTACAATGAAATAAGTTAACTTGGGTTAGTTCGATTCCTGTCCGTTAAAGAGAACATAACATTACTCTTTAAAGAGATACAATATCTATGGTTGAACTGCCTATATCTCTGTTGAAAGGATAAACTGAGATACAATGACACTAAAGTTGGATGTTGTGTTTTTAATCATATGTTTGTTTTAAAACAGTTTATATGGAGTTAGACTAGTGGTCTTTTTATTGATAGTAAGTTGCTAGTTTTTAAATATTTTTTTAATCTACAAGTACTTTTCAGATTGTTTACTGTGACTTGTATATAAGTGGTTACTATAAATTAATATGAGCATCTTATAATCAAAATTTATTGATCACAATCCTATACTTTTTAAATTCTTCAAGAGGTAGTGATTACTATACCACAATCTGGTGGTTAAAATTTTACGGGTGCAACACGAGGACTTTCCAAGAGGTCACCCATACTCTCGTTCAAACATGTTTAACTTTGGAATTGCGATGGGGTGCATTGATGCTGATATGATCACACCCTTTTATTTAATCAATAATTTTGTAAGAGTTTCTGAATAGTTAAAGTTTGACCAATTAGTATAGGAATATAACCATTCCTCTTTTATGCACACATCTATTTAGTCATTCAATAATTTCAGTTTATAATTACATTAGCTTTTCTAAACACTTTAATTACTAGTTACAAACTACTTCTAAGTTAACTATGGAAAAACAAGCAATTACTACACCAGCACCATCTTAATATAATGGACTAGAAAAGTTTTTAAAAGATTAGCATTTTGAATGAAAAGTTAAGGCCAAATGCATTAAGACCCCTAGGTTGGTTCAAAAAACCCGATGTCACCCTCAACTTTCAAAAGGACCTGTTACCCCCCTCAACTTGGTGAAAAGGGTCAGTTACCCCTTTTAACTTGGCAAAAATGCACCAGTTTGCCCCTTCAATGCCACGTGTCAACTTCTGGTTAAAGAGAGAAAAATCAGAAAAATGTTATATTTGAAAAGTCAAACCAACCAGATTCTGACACGTGGCATTGAGGGGGCTAACTGGTGCATTTTTACCAAGTTAAGGGGGGTAACTGATCCTTTTTTCTAAGTTGAGGGGGTAACTGATTCTTTTGAAAGTTAAGGGTGGCATCGGATTTTCTCATTCAATTTCTGGAGTTGTTGATGACTATGCATGCTATAGATGAGAGAGAGAGTAATTAAAATCATACCATGATATCTTGCTTGGGCAATAAGGTTGTATTTGACGGAGTAAACATCAACATAAGTAATAGCAGCACGTTGCAATTCTTTCCTCAATTGACCAACAACTTTCTTCAAGCCAAGATTGTAATATTTTGCCACTTTATTGAATGGAATTCCACATCCAGCTTTGTCAATTTCTGATTTTGAAATAGGGATTCTATCCAATACATAAGGTAGACACCCAAATGGTCCCGTGTTATGTATCCAAAAATTCCTTCCTCCTTGCCCATATATGTACTGACTCAATACAATTTCAAGACCATGAAAAATCAATTCAACGTAAAAAAATATACCGAAAAATGTCCCTTTTGGGGTGCGTTAGAGTAACGTGACTAACCGTAATGATATTCTTGAATTGGTCAAGCACTTGAGGAACAATAGCTCTAACTTGTGGAGTAGACAAGTTCAAGAAATAGGCGGCAGTCAGATCATTTTGACCAATATCGAACGTGTATAAACCTCGTGAAAAATCTTCGGCCTTGGGTAATAATTTTTTATAAATTCCTCCTGCATCGTAAAAAAAATTACAAAAGTCAGTACTGCATTCCGTATATATTTCCGAAAAATTTTGTACGTGCTTTCTTGAACTCGGAGAATGATTTACCTTGCTTACGAATAATTTGGGATCTACGGTGGAAATCGTAGAATTGATTCCATTGAACATCTAAAGAGATGGGACTGAAACCACTTTGTCTAAGAGTGGTGTTTTGGGGTCTAATTGTAGATCCTGCTGTTGCAAAGTTTGCTCCATGTTTGAAATTGCTTCCAATTGAGTCCAAGTATGCACTTAGATAAGGCAATCCTAGACTTTTTGCTACATTTTCAATAATTTCACACTTAAAATTTAATTAAAACTAATCAGTTGGTAAAATTATTATGCATCAATATATTTTATGGAAATATCGGTTTTGAACTTCAAATCTCTGAAAAAGTATTTGAGAGTGCAATAGATCTACAAAAAAAAAAAAAAAATAACATGCTCAAAATAATCTGAATCAAAGAAAAATAAACTATCTTTATTCAAAGTGCTCTGCCTAATTAATTTTCGGTAATCTGGTATAGACTAATCTCTGTCACGTATTTTCTTGGTATTTTTGTAGCAGTTTGATGTTCGAATATGTACAGTTATAATCGAACTAACTTGTGGATAAATTGATTTTTTTATTTGTCATTTTATCAAAACCATGTATACTTTTTTTTTTTTTTTGCTTTTTACAAATGCATGCTAAAAGAATGGTCCAATTATCAAGAAAAAGAAAGAAAACAAGAAAATGAAAGGCCCACAATTCCATCAACTGGTGCGTATTCACATGCTGTTCTGCTCCATAAATAAACAATACCATATCATAAAAATAAAATAAATATGGACCCAATAATTCAAATTGGGAAATGCAACTTTTTTTGTTACTATTATAATTATTGATGAAAATTGTTCTTAGATAATAAATATGTTTATATACTGGGATGTGTCGGTGGTTTAATTTGTTTTAAATAAATTTAAATTCATGCTAATGTTCCTCGTATATATCAGAGAAAAGAACAATATGCTTTAATGGTTTATTATATATTCAACTTACTGCATATCAATTCACACGATTTTGTCAATATATATGTATTTATCTATTTAATAAAATTATCATATATCAATATCAATTAATTATAAGATTTCAGTTCAAATCACATAAGGCAAAAATAGTTTGAAAGTTGTACGATAAAGATTTTTATCACCAACAAATAAATAAAGTCCTTAAATTACATACTCTGAATCGAGACAAATTTATAATATTAAATATTGAATTCATAAAAAATGGAATCAAATCCTCTATTCCCGCTCTCTCATTAAAAAAATTACAAAAAATCATTGAAATGGAATAAAAATTAAAAAAATGGGAGAGAAAAATTAAAAATTATTAAAATATGACAATTTTTGAATGAGAAATAAGAAAAAGGACATGGAAACAGGTACATCCGATTATTTTACATAAAAAATAGTGAGTTATGAAAAACTATTTATTACTATCATTAATATACAAAGTTAGCAAAAGTTCTACAAAAATCATTTTGTGTTTTATTATTAATTACAAATGGTGAGTTAGAAGACCCAATTATCACAACAACTCGTCTTGATTTTATAATACACAAGATATA
>CATIWQ010726819.1:0-18717 GCA_949673415.1 Euphorbia schlechtendalii | reverse complement strand
AACAAGAATCACTTAAACATTTTCTTGCTAACAACTCTCTATTTATACACACTATATTTGCACTCTAACATTTTCCTTCTGTCTCTCTACACCATGTGCCACCATGCACACAAAATTTGTGAGATTTGGAGCCTTATTTATAGAGTTCGAAGGGTTGATTCTATCCAAATGAAGGGTTGTATCCATTGGTGAAAGATTGCATCTCTTCATTGTGATTGGTTGAGAAGCTTTGATATAATCCACAATGGATAAGCACCCTTTCATGATTGGTTGACTCTTGATAGGTGTCTGTTCATTGGTAGTTGATGGCAGTTGATGGCGGTTGTTCATGCTTATCTGGCGGTTGTTAGTTAAAAAGATAATACCAGAAAACCGTCCATGTCGCGACCGTGATATACATGTCGTGACCGTGAATCTTTGATTGGCAATCTTCTGATTCTGAAGTAAACAAGTCACGACCGTGAATTGAGTTTTGCTCAGAATTCTTCTTGTAACTTCATCGATCTTCGACAGCTTTGATCCTAAGCCAAATCTTTAAGTTCCACGCATCTTTTTGCACCTTTTTCACTCTTTTTTCATAGAATTCCACTTTAGCTTATTTTACTCCCAAGATATACCTAGTATCTGCATTTGCATAAAAAACAACTACATACCACGTGAAATATTTTATATGAAGTATAAAAATGACTAAAACTACAGTGTTTATTGTATAAAATTTATATGATAATAAGTGTAATTATACACTTATCAGTTGTCCTCAAGGTAAACACAACAGAAGTGTATAAAATAGTAATTCAAGTTCGTACCTCATTTGGCGAAAGACTATTGTAGTGAGTGCCACATTCCCACATTGCATAAGGTTTAAGTAAAGTATACGGAATTTCTCACAAATTAGTAATATGCAATTTATATAGTCAAGTTACATACCTTTGCTCTTAATGGAGGGTCAACCGAATAGTGTCTTCATATAAGCGTTATATGCTTGCTCGAATATTTCCTTCTCTTAAGTATAATATAAAGTATAAAGGACAAAGGGAGCACACTTTGGAAAGTTTTGATCTCAAGGCATTTTTAGGTAACCACTCGTAGTGGTTGCATTTTATGCTCCATACCACTCTCCCCTTTATTAGTGGTTGCATTTTATGCACCATACCACTTTCTCTCATTTTTAAGCATATGTTTTTTAAGTACAAATTTGTGCTTTGCACCCATTTTTCGTGATATGCTACTTTTTCTTTTTTCACTCATTGAATGTTTGCAGTTTCTACTCTGTGCCATTCCTCACCTTTTGCGTAACTCATTGGTTATCCTCTCTTTCTATTGATTTGTCTCTCTTAATACCCTCATCCTTTATTGATCACTTTCAAAGTATTATAGATATAGTTTCCCTACACTTTAGACACACTCAATACTTATAGGACATATTCGAGAATAGCATATAAAACTCATTGTAAGAACACTACTAGATATTACTCCACTCAAAACTAGAACAATATAACTTTATACTAATTCTTGTTGCATTTAAATTATATCGAAACTTACTTGGAATGTTGCTATTGAATGTTACTCACCACGCATCCTTGCCAAATGCTAAATGTTGTGCAATCTACTAAAGAGCTTACACTCTCAACATGCGCTCATACTTGAAATAAAAATTTTGTTCGAAATATGCACCAACATCGAACTTGTAATACCTAACACTTACAATAACCTTATAAAATAAGTTAGTATAGTATAGGTATGGATAATGTACAATAGCATAAAATCAAGAAAACTTTCATTCTTTAATTTTTTAATTTTATTTGATTTTTTTGAATTTTTTTGGATTTTACAAGTGCCCATTCTTTGGAAATTTGATCTCTAGAACGCACTTGCCTTCCCCGGCAACGGCGCCAAAAACTTATTCGCTACTTTTCTAGTGATAATATAAAAGTTCTAAATATGAATAGGGGTTGTCAGTACTACTTATCTAATAGAAAAATGATGATAACTACAAGTTTACAATTGCGATGTAGTTTTAAAAGATATCGATTCCACAGTGAAGGAATTCTGTTCTAAGGATCAACTAGAGTTACAAAACAAAAGAAATTAAAATAAGTTAAGGGTTTTGAATGGTAGATTGATGAAGGGATAGATGCATGAACATATTAGAGAAGATGTAAAGCATATAGATATTCCCTAAGAATAAGTACAGTGGAGTAAAACATGCAAAATAATAAAAAATGTTTTATGCACTAGATAACTTCAACAAACTCGGTTCTAGATGTCCAAATATCCTATAATTCACCGCAGAGTAACACATTAAATGACTTTTCCAAATCTAGGGTAAATGAATTATGATACTTATAAAAACCTGGACAACAATAATACTATGCTTAGTACGGGTCGCTCTCACATAGCCATAATTAGCAAGTTACCACTCCAATAATGTTGGCTCACTAAACAGCTTTATTATCACAGATCTAGTGATTATACACAATCTTGTTAAGCTTGAAACTACTCTTAAAGTTAACTTGAAAGCATATAACTTTATTAATATAAGTGACGCAAGACAAAATACTCTTTATGACACATAGACATATCATAAACTTCGAATTAGAAAGTATAAATAGAAAATAAATTAAAGTTGTAAGGTATGCAAGTGAAAGCTAAAGTTGATCAAACCGTATCCACTCTTTAATGGGAGTCTTCAATTCTCGCAATTCCTGCTTCTACTTTGAATTCGATCTCGACTCGTACAGAACCTCCGCTAGAATGCTATTTTTTGTGAATATTGAACAAATGAATGTTGAAGAACAGAAACTTTTATTGATAAGTTCTTTGCAATTACACTCATACAACAATTGCTCAAATTTGTGGAGAAATCTAGTGATCGAAAAAAGAATTGAATCACTTATGCTTTCACTTGCATACCTTACAACTTTAATTTGAAACAAGAATTGACGACTATTGATGGTGGTTGATCGTTCTTATCTGACGGTTGGAAATTAAGAAAAGTTAACCAAACCCGTCATGATTCGCGAGCATGACATACAAATCACGATCATGAATGTAAGTTGGTAACTTACTTCTGTTGAAGAATGATAAGTCACGATCACGATAGATAGTCGCGAGTAGGAATCACGATCGTGACATGGTCGTGACTTATGCTTTTCTTCATGATTCTTCTTTGCAACTTTATCGATCTTTGACAACTTCGATCCTAAGCCAATTCCTTGCATTCCACGCATCTTTTTGCACCTTTTTCACTCTTTTTTCATAGAATTCCATCTTTAATCATTTCACTCCCAAGATTCACCTAGTTTCTGCACTTGCATAAAAAACAACTACATACCACGTGCAATCTTTTATATGAATTATAAAATGACTCTAAACCTCATCATTTTATGAGTAAAAATATCAAGATAATAAGTGTAAGTATGCACTTATCTGTATTTATATAAAAACCAAACCCGACCCATGAAAATTCAGGCTTTGATAGGCTCGGGTACAGCTGGGTTTTTGAAAAAAATAAGTGTCCAAGCTCGGCCCGTTGAAGCAGGGTCGGGTCCTCGACCCGTTAACAGTTGTAGTTGTGATTGCCTATATAAGTTAAATAATTGAAGAGAGAAGGTTACTTGCTTTTTGCGAATTCGAAATCTAAAGCATTCGAACCCTAATTCCCTCTTCTCTTTCATTCCTTTTTAAATCCTCTCAAATGGCGATTACCAGAACCACCTTTAGACTCAAGAGCACCACATCAATGAAAATTGTTGTTAACCCTATGGGAAAGGTCGAAAAGCTAACTCAGTAAGAAGGAACCCTCTTCACTAAGGTCTAGTGGACAGTTAACCTAGAGTTTGGTCTAGTTTATGAAGTAGACTATGAAGGGTTACTGAGAAACAAGACCATGCATAGAATCATCAAACAGTAACACCTTAGCACCTTTCTGAAGATAGAAAGACCTACCATCATAGGTCTCATCAGGGCTTTCTACTCAAACCTTTACACCATTCAAGGGTTTGATGATGTTTTGATGATGGATTTTAGAGGCAAATCCAGTCTCATATGTGTGAGATTGATCGGGAGTGTCCTCAACATGCCTAACAGAGGCACTCAGCTATGTAAAATCAGTGACAAAGATGTTGTAATCATTCCAAAAGATTGGGGGCTCCCCTCAAACTATGTATCAAGTGAGATAGCAATAAGCTAGATGAGCTGGATCGCTAAATGTGCTACGAGCTGGTGGTGAAGTTGCTACTACCAAAAACTAGGTTTGTGATTAATTTCACCTATTTTGGAAGGTGTGTGGACTACCATGTGGTAGAGGGTAAGAAGCTTAATTGGCCAGCAATGATTCTTCACCGTTTGACCAAATTGACTACTGTCTATCAATATGGTTACCTCATAACCGAGTTGATTAGGCAGCGAAAGTGGACATCGCTTAGTTATTTGGGGGAGTCCGGTGACACAATTTTGCATGTGAAGAAGAGATTTGAAATGTCTCACTTCAGCAAATTGATTCACAACTAGGTACATACTAGGTATAATAAGGCACAACAAAAGTGCAAGCTAAAGTGCGTACCGATAATAATTTCGATGGACATCCAAAAGGAGGATGAAGATGGCTTCATGGTGGACTTTAATAATAGTGATGATTTATACAAAGCCCCCATATCCTGCATCCTGGAGAAAGTCACCGCCACCTCCTCCACTCTCAAGCAGAAGGCTATTTTCTCTAAGGCCAAGGGGAAGAGTCTTGCAAAATCCAAAACCGATGAGGCCCCTACTTAGCCCTAGCGTCAAAGAAGACAAATGAAGGATGAAACCCACACACAAAGAGAAGCGGAGGCCAAAATTCAAGCTAAGCAATAGGTGAAGGAACAAGAAGATGTGACTGAGGCTAATGAGTCCATGTGCTAAAGGAAGCGCAAAATGGTTCTTTCTGAAGAATCGGAGGAGAAGGGTGAGGTTAAGGAATCTAGAGAAGAGGATACTCTATGTCCTAACACTGCTGCTGAAGTACAAGAAGTTTTTACCAAAGTAAAGGGCACTCAGCGCAAGCATTTTGCCACCAATAGGCCCCTACAACGAAATGTGTAGGTGGTGAGCAGTAGGGAGGATGTTGGAGTCACCCTCTCCTTGATTCTTGAGGAATCTGATCCTCAGGACCCTAACATCCCCACACCCTCTTTCACTCATGTTGAGCAGTCTTCTACTCAGCATGAGCAACCTCAAGCTGACCCATCCTTGGGTGAAACAGCTAACCAAGAGGTTCTTCAAAATCTTACCCCCTCTTCTTTTGTAAATCCTCAAATCCCAACTTCTCTTGTAAATCCTTCAATACCCCCAGTTTCTACTCCTGTAGTTACTAAAACCCAAACTGTAAATTCTCCTCCTCCTTCAAACACTATACATTCTCCTATTCATATTCCTTCTTCACCTATCAATACCTAAAACTCTCCTATTCATATTTCTTCTCCTACAAAGAGCCAATATTCTTTTTCTCCTAACCATTCACCAGTAAATAACCCTTCTACCCATTCTTCTCTTATAAAATCTCAAACCCAAACCATTCCTTGTACATCCCTAGTACCTTCTATTCCGCTCAAACAAACCATTCCCCCTTCTTCTTCAGTTGTAAATTCTTCTGAACCAACCTCTTCTTCAAACCCATCCTCTACCCCCTTAACCCCTCTAGTTAGGGAAGTTCCAAATGTTGAGAACTACGCTCAGCAAGGAAATGCAAGTGGTTAGAATGCTGAGGTAAATTTTACAGCTTGTGAAGTAACTGAACCTAGCAGAGAGCCAATCCGTGAGGATTTGGCTGATATATCTTTCTTGGTAGTAATCAGAGAGTTAGCTAGGAAGAAATTCTCTGCACTCAAGACAACTACTGAGTTAGATGGAGTTGTAAGAAAAATGCTACTAGCTCAAGAATTGAAGTACTTATCCTTCAAATCTAAGGCAGAATTGCCCGAATTCTAAAAGCACACAAGTGTGCCTAGCGAATCTCTCTACTTCAAGGAGTTTGAGAGGATTTAAGGTAGCTTGTTAGTTATTCAAAATCACTTGGAAAAAGAGAGTGCCAAGAGCTTGGTGGACAAGATGGCTTTGATCTTAACCTATTTGATAGATTCTGTAGCCTAACTTGGTGCACCAATCATTGCTATCCCCACGTCTATTACAATGGCTAACACTATTGCAGGAAAGATTAAGGATTGTGTGGATGGTGCAACTGAGCAGCTGAGTCTCTTGAGTACCAACATAGCAACTCAAGTGACACAGGTCCACAAACTTGGTGAAGAGCAGGCCAAAATAAAGCTGCTCATAGATCGTAAGATCGAGAATGTCCTCAAAGAGGTGGAATTATCAAAGGACGTTGGCCACAACATTACCAAATTGTTGGAGGCCTAGTTGAAGTTCTTGTTAAACCATGACAACAAACAAGACCAGATGGTGAAGTTGCTGACGGATATCTTAGTAAATATGGACAAGGCCCCTATCGTTAATCTTAACTCTCTCCACACCAAGCTAGACTCTATCTAAAGAGAGGTCAATGAGCACACAACTAATAAGATCTCCTCTTCGTAGAGGTTCTTGATCTTTGCAATGGGGAAGATTTTCCAGACATGCCAACTCCAAGCTTGCTTGCTACTAATTCTCTGTGCCCTGAGACTGGCATGACCATTCACACCAAGCTGAATGTCATCAAGTCAAAGGTAGAAGACCTGTAGAAGAATGTTGGAACTCTGATGAAGATGGGAGAATTGGACGCAAAAGATATTGATTACATTGCAAAGTATATAACATCTATTGGACCTAAAGTTCTTGACATTAAAGCGTAATTGAAGATCGCACTGACTGCAACAGACTTCAGAGCCTTACTTTAATAGTTTGCATATTAAGGGTTTGATCAGATTGCGCACCTCTCCAGATGTCACCATCTTCTTCTCAACAAGCTTAATGATCAAGACTTCCTTACCACCAAGGACAAAGAATAACTGGAGTAAGAGATTTCCCCTCAAATCATCGACCATCAAGAGAACTTTTAAGCTACCCTCAATGCCTTTATCCTCTGCCTTGAACAAATTATGCAAGGTCAGATAGTAAAGGGGGAGAAGGTAGTTGATGATGCTCTCTGAACAGTGAACCTTAAAAAGGGAACTCTTCTAAGGTAACCGTTTCATCATAAACCTCCTCAGCAACAACATCCAAAGGCTAATCAAGATAAGACCACTGGTTCTTCCTCCATAGCACATAGAATATAAAATAGGCCATGTTCTTTGTATTTTAGAACTTGTAATAGGACTTAGCTGTGTAATCTTAGTTCTAAACATAAAGAATGTATTGACTAAGTCATTTTTTAATCAATAAAAATTACAAGTTCCTACCTCAAGTTAAGATCTTCTTAACTTATTTTATGCTATATGTATATTTCTACTATGAAGTTGATTATGTGATGCAGAAACTCATACAAGAGACCAACCTTGAAGAAAAGCTGAAGTAAGACAAAGTCCCAAAGTGAAGAAAAATCCACTAAGTATGGGGGAGCTTAGCTATTTAAAGAAGACTCACTTATTAGCTTTATATCAACATGACCATTGACACTAAGCTGAGCTACTAGCTGTAAGACAAAGAAGAGAACTAATGATTCCTTTGTAGAACTTGTTATCTACAGGTTTTCCTACTTCATCTTTACTTAAGATAGTATCGGTGGTCATGGGGGTAGAAATTAGCTTCGAATGCTCCATGTCAAACTTCTTCAAGACTTCTTTAACATACTTCACTTAACTGATAAAGATTCTATCTTCAGTCTGCTTAATATGAAGACCAAGGAAGAAGTTGAGCTCTCCCATCAAAGACATGTCAAACAAGTTTTTCATCTACTTGCTAAATTCCTTGCATAGCTTCTCATCAGTTACTCTAAATATGATATCATCATCATATATTCGGACCAACAACACATCTTCTTTTCTTTGCCTGATAAATAGAGTTGTATCTGCTTTTCCTCTTTCATAGCCTTTGCTAATTAAGAAATTAGTCATCCTCTCATACCAAGCTCGTAGAGCCTACTTTAATCCATAGAGAGCTTTCTTCAATTTGAATACATGCTCAGGATTCTTCAGATCTTCAAAGCAAGGAGGCTGGTGAATATACACTTCTTCTTGAAAGAATCCATTCATGATTACACACTTAACATCCATTTGAAATAATTTGGAATTTATATGAGATGCGAAAGCGCACAGGATTCAAATTGCTTCAAGCCGGGCTACTGGAGCATAAGACTCATAATAATCAATGCCTTCTTACTGATTGTAGCCTTGAGCAACAATCATGGTTTTGTTTTTAACAATAAAGCCATTTTCATCTAGCTTGTTCTTGAAAACCCATTTGGTTCTGATAATTGATTTCCCTTTAAGCTTAGGAACTAGATCCCAAACATCATTGTGCTTGAACTGATCCAAATCCTCTTGCATTGTGATCATCCAATAATCTTCTCCTTCTACATCTTCAAACTTCTTGGGTTCAGTTAGAGAGATGAAAGCTGGATGACTCATCATCCTACTAAATTGACCTTGCATCATCACCGGATCATGAACATCATCAATAATGTTATCTAACGGATGGTTGTGATGCTTCCTAATCTCCCTTGGTAGACTCAGATCAACAGCTGGATATAATGGGTTGGTGAGGTGGAGGTTGATCTTCATCATCGTTGAAGTTTATAGAGAGATCATCATCATCTTTGACTTCCTCAACTTCAGATACTTATGCTGGGTTGGGCAGCACAAAGAGTGGCAAACTAAGTGGATTTGGTTGCTAGGTTACTCCTTCATCTTCACAAATGGATGTCTATCTGCATTGTTAGTTTTATCAAAATCTACATGCATAAACTCCTCTAATAGGCTGTTATGCTTGACATATATTTTATATGCCTTATTGTTAGTTGAGTATCCCAAAATGATACCTTCACTAGACTTAGGATCAAACTTACCTAACTGCTCTTTGGTGTTAAGAATAAAGCACCTATAGCCAAATGATTTGAGATGACCAATATTAGGCTTGCACCCTTGCTAAAGTTCATAGGGTGTCTTCTCCAAAATTGGATGAATTAAAACCCGATTCAAGATATAACAGGCTGTGTTAACTGCTTCTCCCCAAAAGTACTTTGGTAGATTATTATCACTTCGCATGGATCGAGCCATTTTAACTATGGTTCCATTCTTCCTTTCTACAACTCTATTTTGTTGAGGCGTATAGGGAGAAGAGAAGTTGTGGTCAATGCCATGCATTGAACAAAACTCTTCGAAATGAAAGTTCTTGAATTCACATCCATGATCACTTCGAATTCTGCTAATTTTAGTTCCTACTTCGTTCATTATCTAATTACTAAGCTTGATAAAAGATTCATATGTCTCGTGTTTGCTACTCAACAAGACTACCCAATTTAATCTTATGAAGTCATCCTCAAATACTAACGAGAATCTTTTACCACCCATGCTCATACAGAACTAGGCCGAAAAGATCTAGCCGGAGGAGCTCCAACGATCGCTTAGTTACTCTATGATAAATTTACCTAAATGATTTCTTAACCTACTTACTTAGTTGGCAAGCTAAGCATAGATTATCCTTTTCAAAGCTGATGCTGGGTAAACTCATAACTAATTGCTTTTTGGCCAGTTTGGACAGAATGTTCATATTTATATGACCTTACATTTTGTGCCAAAGCCATAAATTATCCTCCTTAGATACAAGACACACATTAGTGGAGCCACGGGATATATCAATCATATAAACATTATTAATTCTAGGAGCAAAGAGAATAATAAAATGAGTCTTACAGTCAATAATTGAGAAATGTGTTGAGTCAAATGTAACCTTTCTACCTTTATCATAAAGTTGGACTACACTAAGTAAGGTGAACTTGAGTCCTTTGACCAGAGAGACCTCTTCGATTAAAGGAAAGACACCTACAGTGTCACAGCCCATGATCTTGCCTTTTTGGTTATCTCCAAAACTGACACTTCCATTTCTTTTATGCTCCAATGAGATGAACTGACTTTCATCTCCCGTCATATGCCTTGAGCATCCGTTATCAAAATACCACATTCTAGAGTCATCAACAGATCTAAGGCTCAATTACAAAACATTTACGTTTTCTTAAGTACCCATGCTTTCAAGTTAGGTCCTCCTTTGTTAGCAATGCTTAGGTTATTCCAATAGTACTCATCGTAATAACCATTTAAATATCTACAGAGAATTGTATCATGTCCATCTTTCCCATAAAAATCGCACATCATTTTTGTTTTGGGCTGGCTCGCTTTCTTCTTTTTAGAGGAATTCTTCATCTTAGAATTGGGTGTTTAGCTATTCAGAGTCTGATTGTTGGCTGGAGGAGGAACCCGTTCCTTCTTTAAAGTTGTGATTTCAGCAGTCAACTTATCTAATTGCTTAGTGAGCTTGTTGACATGATAATCCTATTACTTAGCTTTTTCTTGAAGAAAGTGGAGATACAGAGATAAGGAAGTGATAATGTCTTCCTTATCTTCACTTCTCCTCACTAGTCCTTGATGTTTTTCATCGACTTCTTAGTCAACTCCATAACATCAAAGAGACTGGGTGAATTCTTCAATTGATAAAAGAATTTCAGGATGTACCTTAGTTTGAGGAACCTTTCCTTTGTCGTGCTTAGCTTCAGAATCACCATCGGTTTGATTTCGACCTAAGGTAGATGCTGACCCTTTGCCCCTTTCATTCTAGATGGCCATTAAGCAGAGGTTGGCAGAATCAGTTACTTCTTCATCAGATAACGAAGATTCTTCAGAATCGCTCTAAGTGGTAACAAGTGCCTCATTCTTCTTTGTGAACATCTTCTTATATCCATCCTTCTTGGTCTTCGGAAAACTCGACCACAACCAAAGCATTTGATATCTTTGCTATGTTATTTCTTGATTCCTTTCTCAGCTCCTCGCATGTGCTGAGTTGACTTGATTTTAGCGAGAAACTTCTTCTCATTGAACTTCCTATCTTTCTTCATTAAGCATTTGATATGCCTAGTCAGAAAGGCCATTTGTTCATCAGAATCATAGTTTGTGGATTCGTTAGAGGAATCAACTTTCAGGATATTGGCTTTGCCCTCTCTTTCCTTGGCTTTATTCCTTATAGAGTCATCGGTATATTTCTTCAGGCTAATTTCCTGAATCAGCAAGGTGCCTATCAGCTCATCATAGCTGTAGGTCTTAAGATCATGAGCCTCCTTAATCATGCTCTTCTTGGCATCCCACTCTAAGGTAAGAGTGTGAAGAATCTTCTTCACCAGCTCCTCCTCAGTAAACTCCTTGCCAAGAAGCTTCAATTCATTAACGATGTTAATGAACCTGGTATTCATGGCTTGAATACCCTCATTGGCACCCATCTAGAATATCTCATACCCTCGTAGCATGAGGTTGATCTTAGACTCCTTGACCTTATCAGTCCCCTCATAGGTAATCTTTAGCTTCTTCCAAATTTCCTGTATTGTCTCGCAACCCGAGACCTTGTTGAATTCAATAAGATCTAGCACACTATGTAAGTAAATTAATCACTGTGGCATTCTCTTTGAGAATTATGAGATTACCGCCATCATAATCCTCTAAATCAATTGGAACACAGTGCCCATTCCTCATGGTTGTGGGAATTCACTGGCCTAGCTCTATAGCGAGCCATGCTTGCATGCTTTATGATTGAATAAAGTTTTTCATACCTTTTTTCTGAAACATGTAATGATGACCGTCAAACAATGGTGGCCTAGTAACAGACATTCCCTCCTTCAGGAGCACTATCTATCTTGAGCCAGAACTGAAGTTGTTGTAAGCTATTTTTGGATCTTTAACAATTAGTATAAAAGTTAAGCACTCGCTCTGATACTACTTGTTGGTCCTTAGACAACTTATAAACAACAACAGAGGGAGGGGGTGAATGCTTTACTTGTAAATTGTTGAATCATTAGAAGGTTAAATCTAAGAGTGATTCTCTCTATTATAAACAGATTAGAACAGTGTTGTTTGCTGATTGCTTGAATTTGCAATTTCTTGAAGCTGTGAGTATTTGTGTAGAGTTTCAACTCTTAAAGAAATTCGAGGTGATTCACCAAGTTTGAATGTCGACTTCAGTATTCTATTAATACTTGAAGCTTTACAAAGTAGCCATTACAAACTTGTCATCCTTGTAGTTCTTCAATTTTTCCTCTTCATATCTTTCGAATCTTCCTGTTGGAGACAGATTCTAGGATGTTTAGAGATAGAAATTTTGAACGTTGAGTCATGATAAAATTCCATTGACAAACTCACATTTGTCTTCAAGCAAATTGATCTATTAGAGAGGCGCGTGAAATGCAATGTGAAATATTTAGATTGGTAGACATTGCTGAAGTTTGCAGAGGCTCACGAAGACACTGAGAAACGGTGCATGTCAGAGCATTCCTTTTGTCGTAGACTTTAGTGGGGAATCTCCAACATTCTGTACTGACACCTTTTATCTTGTGAGGGCCACTGGAAATATTCTTTAATTTCAATGCCTTTTAACCTAAAAAGTATCGAAGGAATATTCGGTTTCTCACAGAAAATGTTAGCAAAACAAGTGTCATTTATTTCTCTAAGTGTTAACAATATAGATTTAATTGATAAAAGCTAACTCATCATAGCTAAGTTGATATCCTTTTAAACTATGTAGTACTCAACACCAACTCAGCTTTTCCTACTCTAAGCCATAACTTAATTACTTACTCAGCAAACTAAATTGTTTTTCCTTAAAAAAAATTCAAGTCAGCTTCATTAATTGAGAGTATACTTAGTACTCAATTAATTTCACTATCCTAGAGAGTTTACTATTTCTAAAATGTTTAAGTACTTTGAAGTACTATTAACTTGGGTTCTTTAATCTCCCCCATTTTGGACAAATAGTAAATTAGGTAGTAGAAGAGATTAATTGAATAAGATAGTTTAAAGATATTAAGAATACTTGGCAAGTGATGTAAGACTCCCTCGTGCTGAGTGACTTCGCTTAGTCAGTTTAAACTCCCCCATACTAAGTGAGTATTTTTCAAGCAGCTAAGCTCCCCCAAACTTAGAGGATTTTTCTTCATTTTGGGACTTTCTCTTACTTCAGCTTTTCTTTGAGGTTGGTTTCTTTGTATGAGTTCCTAATTTAACTAACAGCAGAAACATGCATACAACATAAAAACTTAAAGTTAAGAATATCTTAACTTGGAAGGATAGAACTTGTAATTTTATTCATAAAAAGATTACTTAGTCAATACATAAATTATGTTCTGAACTAAGATTACATGTTAAGTCATATAGCAAGAGCTATCTCCTACTAGGCATGTGGCTTATTTTTGACTTTAAGAAGAGGAGGATCTAGTTTTTTATTGATTTGTCTTTGGAGGTTGTTGCTGATGTTGATGATGTGGAGTGTAAGGAGGGTACAATGGTTGCCTGAGATTTGTCATTCTAAGAGCTTCTTCAACTACCTTCTCCCCCTTTGATATCTGACCCTTCATAATTTATTCCAGGTAAACATTAAAGGCATCAAGAGTAGTTTGGAAGTCCTCTTGCTTGCCGATTATTTACAAGGATATCTCTTGCTCCAACTGCTGGTTGCCTTTTAAGGTTAAGAACTCCTGATCATTAAGTTCGCTAAGAAGGAGGTGGTGACATCTGGAAAGGGGCACTATCTAATCGAATCCTTGGCATCTGTACTGTTGAAAGCATTACAGTAGAGCTCTGAAATCTATTGCAGAGAGTGCGATCTTCAGTTGAGCCTCCATGTCAAGGATCTTAGGTCCAAATGATGATGTACACTGAGCTTTGTAATCAATATCCTTAGCGTCTAATTCACCAGTTGTGACCAGTGTCCCAACATTCTTCTGTAGATCTTCCACCTTGGCCTTGATGATATTCGGCTTGGTGTAAATAGTCATATCAGTCTTTGGACAAAGTGATTTAGTAGGTGAAAGGCATGGAGTTGGTAGCTCAGGAAAAATTTTTCCCATGACATCCAGTAGGAATTTCTGAGACCTTTAAATTTTGGCATCTGTATTCTCGTTGACCTCTTTGCACACGTTATTAATCTTGGAAAGGAGAGTCGAGATTTAGCACAGGCTTCTTGTCCATCTTGGTAGAGATCTCAGTCAACAGCTTCAGCATTTTAACCTGCTTATCATCATGGTTCATAAAAAATCTATACGTGGTCTCCAAAACCTTTGCAATGCTTTGGCCAATGTCCTTTGTAGTTTAAACTTCCTTGAGCCCATTATCAATCTTTCAGTCGATGCTCCTTTTTATTTTGGCTTGTTCCTCATCGAATTTATGGAGCTATGTCACTTGAGTTTCCATATTAGAACTCAAGGAGCCTAGCTATTTAGTAGCAGTATCTATGCTACCCTTTATCTTGCCTACAACTGCGTTAGCAAGTGCAGTAGACATGGAGATAGACATAATTGCTGCCCCAAGCTAGGCTGCAGACTCAGATAATCTGGTTAGGATCACAGCCATCTTATCAACCAAACTCTTGGTGCTTTCTTTCGCCAAGTTATTCTGAATCACAAACAAACTGCTATGAATCTTCTCAAACTCCTCAAAGTAGAGAGACTCAGTAGGCAAGCTTGTATACTCTTTGAACTCAGGTAGCTTAGCCTTGGGTTTGGAAGATAAGCTAATCAATTCCTGAGACAGTAGTAGATTGTTAACTGCACCATCCAACTCAGCTTCAGTTTTTAGGAAAGGGAATAGCTTCCTTGCATAGTTGAAGAAGGGACAAATTTGAGTTTTACAGGAGAAGGAATTATTTATGTTTAGGTTTGTGTTTGGGGAGGAGAAGAAGGAGAAGTTTGTGTTTGTGTGATATTAGGAGAGAAAGAATCATGACTTTTTGAGGGAGAAGAAGGGATATTTATTGGAGAGTTTTTGTTATTTACAGGAGAAGAAGGTATAATGACTGGGGAATTTACAATGATGGAAGGAGGAGGATTTTCAGAAGAATGTTTATCATTTTCTACAGGGGCAGGAATTGGGGTATTTACAGGAGATTTGGGTTGAGGATTTACAGAAGAAGTGGGGGTAGGATTTTTAGGAACCTCTTGGTTAGCTGTTTGACCCAAGGATGGGTCAACTTGAGGTTTCTCAAACTGAGTAGAGGTTTCCTTAGTTTGAGTAAAGGTTGGTGTGGGGATGTTGGAATCGGGAAGATCGGACTCTTCTTGATTAAGGAGAAGGGTTACTCCAACATCCTCATCACTGCTTACCACTTGCATATTTTTCTGCAAGGGTCGATTGGTGGCAAGTCGCTTGCATTGAGTGCCCTTTGCTTTGGCAATTGCTTCATTAATCTTAGTCGTAGCTCCAGGATTTATTGTATCCTCATCTTTAGACTTCTTCGCCTCTCCCTTCTCCTCCAATTCTTCAGTAACAATCAATTTGTGCTTTCTTTATCGTAGGGTTTTCTCAGCCTCAATCGCATCTTCTTTTTCCTCAACAAGCTGCTCAGCTTGCAGCTTTACCTCAGCTTCCCTATGCATGTGCGTTTTAGCCTTCATTTACCTCCTTTGTCTTTGGAGCTAAGCAGGGTTTTCATGAGCCTTAGAAGAAGTAGCCTTGGGTTTTGTAGAGGAAGCGGTGGTGGTGGCTTACTCCAAGATACTGGAGATTGGTAGATCGTCGCTTGAGTCATCACTTCCTTTGAAATCCACCATGAATCCATCTT
This sequence comes from Euphorbia schlechtendalii, assembly GCA_949673415.1. NCBI lineage: Eukaryota > Viridiplantae > Streptophyta > Magnoliopsida > Malpighiales > Euphorbiaceae > Euphorbia > Euphorbia schlechtendalii. The sequence goes on along the minus strand of CATIWQ010726819.1, from coordinate 2,994 downwards.
CTTCCTCCTCAAGGATGTCCATAGGTAGTACTGTCGATACCCACTTCAACTTTCACTTTTCTTGTGCTTTGTTGTACCTTGTATGTACCTGATCATGGTATAGTTTGGTAAAGTGATTGAGGTCAAACTTCTTCTTCACCGGCAGCATTGTATCACCGGACTCCCCCAAAAACTACGTGATGTCAATCTTTACTTCCCTCATCAATTTAATGATGAGGTAACCATAGTGATAGATAGTAGTCAGCTTTGTCAAGTGATGAAGAATCACCATAAACCATTGAGCCTCTTACTCTCTACCATATGGTAAACTTCACACCTTTCGAAGTATGTGCAGCTAGAGACTGATCTAGTTTTTGGTAGTAGCATCTTCACCACAAGCTCATGGCATTATCTTGCAGTCCAGCTCATTCTTGACGTCGCTATTTCTCCAGAGACATAGTTGGAGGGGAACTCCCAATCTTCAGGGATGACCATTATGTCCTCATCACGAGTCCTGCAGAGCTGAGTGCTTTTGTGAGGCATATCCAGAATGCTTCCAATCAGCCTTGAGTAGATCAAGGTAGATTTTCCTCCAAATTTCACCAGAAGGACGTCATTCAATCCTTGAATGATGTAAAGGTGTGAGTAAAAATCCCTAATAAGCCCAATAATCATAGGTCCTTCTGTCTGAAGGAAGGAGCTCAGGCTCTGCTGCTTGATGATCCTATGCATGGTGCGATTCCTGAGAAGGCTCTCATAATCGACCTCATAAACTAGACCAAACTCCAAATTATCAGTCTAGTCAACCTTGGTGACCAGAGTTCCAGCCTCCAAGGTTAGCTTCTCCATCTTGCCTTTAGTGTTGACAACAGGCTTCTTGATAGTGGTGGTGTTGAGTCTGAAAGTGGTTCTTGTGATCGCCATTTGAGAAAAGTGAAGGGAATTTTGAGAGAAAGGGAATCAGGGTTCTTAAGCTCTAAATTGATTTGAATTCGAAAAAGCAAGTAACCTCTCTCTTTATCTCCTTCAGGTTTTATAAACCTCTTGAGATGGCGATGATACGTGGTACTTTCGCAACTCAAGATGAGAATTAACGCTAAGATTAACACTTGATTAACCGCTTTAGTAAAACGATGAGTTTAGAAGAAGACCGTTTCAATTCAAAAGCACATCTTTTTGAAAATGTGGGTTTTGATTTTAACCGCAAAACTGAATCTCACACTGTTACTTTAAATTTTAGATGGCATTAAACATGTGTCATCTCCTTGCTAAAATAAGGCTTGATCTTCAACACTTAACCAAATTTCTGATTTCTTCATTCTTCTTCTTCATTAGAGTGGGTTCACCATACCATTAAGCTGCCTTAGGATATTGAATTGTTCCTTTGGTAATAGTTTGGTGAATATGTCAGCACACTGTTCCTTTGAAGGAACACACTCTATCTTGACATCTCCTCTTAGCACATGATCTCTAATGAAGTGATGTCTAATGTTGACATGCTTCATCCTACCATGCTGAACTAGATTCTTAGATTGGTTAATTGCACTCTTGTTATCACACATAACTTCGAGATACTTTGACTTAATACCATAATCTTATAGTTGTTTCTTGATCCATAGCAATTGTGCTACTTAACTTCCTGCTACCATGTACTCACCTTCAACTATACTCACTGCAATAGAAGTTGCTTTTTCCTGTACCATGAGACTAAGCATTCTCCAAGGAAATGGCATCCTCCTGTGGTGCTTTTCCTATCAATCCTGTCTCTTCCATAGTCAGCATCTGTGAATCCTTTTGGAGTGAAATCCAAGTTGTTGGGATACCACAAACCTGCTTCAATAAAACCTTGCAAGTACCTGAGAATTCTCTTTGATCGCAAGATTTTGACTATACTCATTCTGATAGGCTTATATTCGGTAACGGTGCCAAAAACCTTGTTCCCCACTTTTCTACTGATAAGACAAAAGTTCAAAATATGAACAGGTGTTGTCAATACCGCTTATCAAATAGAAAAATGATGACCACTGCAAGTATATAGTTTCGATGTAGTTTTAAAAGATATCGATCCCACAGGGAAGGAATTCGGTTCTAAGGATCAACTAGAGTTACGGAATAAAAGAAATAAGTTAATTTGTATTGGAGGGTTTGGATGGTAGACTAGTGAATAGACAGATGCATGAACAGATTAGAGAAGATGAAAACTATATGGATATTCCCTAAGAACAAGTGTAGTAGAGAAAAACATGCAAAATCATCAAGAAGATTTCATACACTAGATAAATTTAACAAACACGGTTCTAGATGCCTAAATATTCAATAATTCACCGCAAAGCAACACATGAAATGACGTTTCTAAATCTAGGGTAAACGAATTATGACATTTATAAGAACTTGGATAACAATAATACTATGCTTAGTACAGGTTTCTCTCACATAGCCATATTTAGCAAGTTACCAGTCCAAAAATGTTGGCTCACTAAACAACGTTATAATCACAGATCTAGTGATTATACACAATCTTGTTAACCTCGAAATCACTCTTAAAGTTAACTCGAAGGCATAAAACTTGATTAATATAAATGATGCAAGATGAAATACTCATTATGACACATAGACATATCATAAATTTTGAAATAGAAAGCATACATAGAAAACAAAGTAAAGTTGTAAGTATGCAAGTGAAAGCTAAAGTTGATCAAACCGTATCCACTCTTTAATGAGAGTCATCAATTCCCGCAATTCCTGCGTCTACTTTGAATTGAGTCTCGACTCATACAGAACCTCAGCTAGGATGCTATTCTTTGTGAATATCAAATAAATGAATGTTGAAGAATAAAACCTGTCATTGATAAGTGCTTTGCAATTACACTCATACAATAAATGCTCGAATTTGTGTAGAAATCTAGTGATAAAAATAAGAATCGAATCACTTATACATTTTTCTCACTAAGACTTTGAACGTAGTGATATATATATATATATATATATATATATATATATATATATATATATATA
>CATIWQ010726492.1:0-10993 GCA_949673415.1 Euphorbia schlechtendalii | reverse complement strand
GCAAGTTATTTATTTTATCAAGTCTTGCCATTTAGCTTTAAAAATGAGACTGATTATATACTCTTCTGTTCTGTTTTAACTGATGCAGTTCTGTATATTAGCACATCTAAGCGGACACTAGCAGACGGGGCTTAGTATTGTAGTTTCATCAAAATGTTGAACATTCAAACTTAAAGTGTGTTTCTACCATTGTAATCGGATTTTGTAAGCAGTGTAGTATCTGACCGTAATTTGCAAAACTTATGCTTTCTCTTTACTATATCTGCAGTGACCTTGTTCAAAGGCTTTCCAAGGAAATGTTGTTTTTTCATCTCTATGTACTTAGTTTGTGGGTAAACTTCAAAAAAGTACCCCTATATCTATCTGTATCTGCAGTGAGCTTTGTCAAAGGCTTTCTGAGGAATGTTGTTTTTTCATATTCATCTCTGTGTACTTAGTTTACTCATTTTCAAAAAGGGGTTCCGAGGAATCTTGGGTTTCAAAAGCGTCATGAAGTTTGTAACTGTTAGCATAACAGGGGTTTTCTGTTAACACCGTAACATGGCAAGGGTAAAACGGGAAAGCTAATTTCTTCTTCACCCCTCGCGCTCTCTGCTCCACAATCTCAACACCGTCCCTTCTGCTCTGCGCCCCTATTGGATTCTTCAATATTTTTTTTTTTTATTTTCCATTCCTTCTATTTAAATCAAATCACCAGTTTACCTCTGTTTTCGTAAAACTTTAAAGAGATCCATTTTTCATCTGTTGTTTCACTTGCTAATACATTTCCTACCAAATTTGGTGGGGGCAAAATTACCCAAAATGAAATTGCAGCTTTGACAAGAGACCAGACTAAATGGTTTTCAGGCAGTCCCGCTTCCCTCGCCCCAGCAGCCTTGTTGGTGGTGGACTGGTGGTTGAGTACTTTCTCTTTATGGTGTCCAAATTTGATTGACTGTTACACAAAATTGAAAATTGATTAATATTATTGTTCAGTTCACTGTCAGAGTCTGGATGAAGATGGAAGGTGAGATCTTTGTAGTTATAGGACCGAGAGAGGAAGATGGTGTTTCTCTGAATTTAAAAATCAGTCAAACTTGCTAAAAAGTAGAATTTTAAATTAAAATTACTCAGTGTAGTATTTCTCTAAGCTTTTTTTAATTTAGAAAAGTTACTTTTTAGTTAAAAGTAAGAAGTAGCTAATACTTACTTCTAGAAAGTGACTTTTTTTCAAATCTACTTTTTGACTAAACAAATTACAATATTACCCCTATATTATATTTAAAACCCAATGTCCTTTCATAAAACATATACTTTATAATTTTTTCAAGATTCAACAACTTAAAAGTGACTTAGAATTCAATTTTGAGAAACACTTTTAATGACTTAAAAATCGTTTTACAAAAACAATTAACTACTTATTTTTAAACTCCTTAGAAGTTTAAAAAACACTTCTAAGTTATAAATCACAAGTTACAAGTTTAGAGAAATACCCCCGAAGTCTTAGTCGTGAATGGTATCATCTGAAGAGCTGGCGTAGCCGGCAGCAACAGTGGTGGTAATGGGAGTGAGGTGGGTAGAGTAGGAGAAGAGTTGAGTTAGGGTTTGATTGTGGTGTGAATCAGTATACGATATTGTTGAAGATACAGAGATAGAGGAGAGCATAGAGAGAGGGTGAAGAAGAAATATAGTTTTCCCGTTTTACCCTTGGTGCTTTTTTTAAAGTTCACACTTTTTACTGCTGCTTTCAAGTTTTGGTAAGTTTATACAGTTTCTGTTGCTATTCTAATATAATATGTAAACCAATAATAGCCATGGTAAAGGTCTTAATTATAAATTGATTGCAATTACTAAAACTAATTGTTCTATACAGACTTACAGAGCAATGTGCTTTTGCAAATGTAAGTAATCTGTTGGTTTCTTATTTGTACTCAACCAGAATCAATTTTTGCCTGGTTTGTGATTCCGTTAATAGGGGTATTCACTACTAGTTTCTCATCGAAAGATTTAGCAAAATAATATATTGAAATGCAAGGCTTGTCTCTTAGATTCTATACTGAGGTGATTAATACATTGTGTTCATTTCAAGCAATCATGACATTTCCTGCCCATTTGTGATTATTATTTCTGATTTTCAGAAACCATAACTTAATCAAGGGTGAGCTACCTAGAGCTGAAGATACAAGCTACTTAAGCAAAGACCTCATGCCCTTTGCTGCAAGAACTTTCCCAACCAATAGTTTCCACTTGGCTTCATCTTTTTTGGCCTGCTGCTGCATTTTTTCCTTGAAATGCCTGGCAAGAAGGAAAGCAAAGATTAATTAATGAAATTCAGTAATGCAAATCAGATATCTATAATTTAGATACGAGATTATTCTTACCTACAAAGTGGAACCTTGCAAGCTTCAGGGTCATTGCAGATACGAGAATGGAGTTCAAGAAGCTGCCACATTCGTTTGCAGTGAACACATCCACCAGGAACCCTAGTTTTGCAACTGGAGAAATGCCTCACTAAATTCTCAAGTCCTTTGCAAGCAGGAAATTTGCACACAACTTGTCCACCTTTCAGCACTTTGTCGCGAGGACCAATTGTCCTGCAACCATCCCTGCATATGTGAAGGAGAGCCTCCATTGCCTCGTACAGTTGCATGTACACCTTTTTTTCTTCCCTTCTCTTCAACCTCTCTTCTTCTCTCTGAACCCCACAATTTACTACTTAATACACACACTTAGTGAAGAATGCAAGGAAAAGATCATGCCTTGCTCTTATTATAAATTACATCATGAATAATACAGAATTGCATAAGCATAAAAAATAAATGGACTCAAATTCAATAGTAACGGCATTCGACATATCTCCCATAAAACTAAATCCAAAGATCTTCAAAGTAGGTGGATAATTTACAAATGGACAGGAGAAGTTGACCATGTCCACATCTAATTTTTAAAGAAATATCAAACCAAAACTATATACATGCATTCACATACACCTGAACCTAAAGATAAGGAAATCAGGTTGGAACAGTACTGAATATTGTTTTAAAAAAATGTTGTGAATGCATTATGGTCCAAGGCAAGATGATGAACTTACAGAATCTGCTTCAACAACAAACTCCAGAAGCTCTTGTTCAAGGGCAGGATTGGAGCGCCTCATAATTTTCCAACCTTCAGTTGATGATATAGTTTTAAAATCCTTTATAATCATACGGATGCAAATGAAGGAGAGCCGTGCTGAATCACAGGTCCTTGCTAACTGAAGAACATCCACTACATTTTCTTTCGCCAGCCAACTGTGCTCTAGATAGTGCACACAAATTCGTTTCAGCGGTGGAATTGAGTATGAGTGTGACAAAACTAGCAAATGAAGAACAAACTTGTTCATTTCTTCATCCTCAAAGCTGCATAAATTGGTGAAAGAAAGAATATCACTATGAAGTAAACAAGATGGACACATGGTAAAGAAGAGTCAACTAAACTCTGAACCGCCTCTTCTTCCAATACTACAAATACTAATCAGTAATTCAGGTATCTACTGTGCTAGCCCATGAAATAAACTTCATTTATGGAGTATGTTTAATTTTCTGATTCCAGCATAGTAAGTTGTTGAAATCTGATTACAAATCAGTAAAAATAATATGTCAACTATTATCTAATTTGTTAGGATTAGATTTATCTTATTTGAATTTAAAGTTTTATCCATTAGATGTTTATTTTATATCATATTCTGAATTGTAAGCCTATAAATAGGCATTAATATCAATCAAATAACATGCGCCTAGAGGTGCCAAGGATACTGCATTTGCAGTACTTCTTCATCAAATTCCCGATTCATATTTCTTCCTCTAAATTAAGTTAACGTAAGTAAACTCATTTAACTAGTATAGTAAGTCAAGAATGCCAAACTAACTAGACAGCAGTAAAGCAAATTCCTGACACTATTATCGCAAGATACGTTATGAAGATGAACACACATTTGAGCCAGCATGGACTTGGTAACAAATGATATACTGTTTGGCTCCAAAAAAAATAATGTCTCTCTCACTCAAAACATAACCACCAAGCAACAGCTTGGTGGCTGCCATACTGCAAAGGAATATGGAGTTGTGGGTTCAATCCCCACAAACTTCCAAAAGTTGGCAAAAATAACCCCAAATTAAAAGGAGGAACATGTTCCTGCAATCAATGGAATACCGTGAGAAATACTGAAATATTATTAATATCAGTTTCCAAGCAGTGGCATGGAAACAGTACTAAATCTTAAGGATGGTGAAGAAGGATTGATTAATTCAAAATATACCAGGACGAGTACAAAAAGCGGATGAACACACGGACAGCTTCATGAGGCACACCAAGAATTTTGATGTATCGTATTCCTTTCTTAACTTTTGATTGCTCCAGAAGATTTTGAAAAATTGGTGATGCTACACTCTGCATATAGACAAAGTCAAATTAAGCATTTAAAAACACCATAAAAAACTGTTCACCAGACTCTTGTCATCATACCAAAGAAATTAAGGATTACTACTACACAATCTTATGACTGAGAGACAAACAAGTAGTTTTCCTACATTCGTCTTTGTCGAACTAGAATTCCCCTCCTCAGTTTAATTACATGGATGGGAAAAATTTCAATTAAACAATGGCTGACGCAAAGAATTCCATTTCAGCAAGGAAAAAAGATTGAAGTTCAATTAACTCACCAAGACATTAATATGAGCTGGAATGTATGAGTTTCTATCTGTTACAATATAAACATCTGCACCATGTCCTTCTTTGAACAGTCTGTCCCATGTATCTTTAATCTCTTTTGGGACAGAACAACACTCTGAGGTCCTTTTGTAACCATTGGCTCGAATAGATCTTTTATCAGGATAAGGTGGTGGTTTGGGCATACTACTATTATGTGACACAGAAGAGGTTTGAGATTCTAGCACATATGAAACAGCGGCAGAATTTACTTCATCTGCATGTAGATTCAAACATCCACCGAGAGATTCACCAGCTGCACATAGCCAAGAGGAATCGATATCTGGTGAAGCCATCAACTCCAGAAATTTCTAATTTATATATATGTATATATAGGAGGCCTTGTCAATAAGATCTGCAGGGGAAAGATGATCATTTACACTGATATCTTTTTTCATTTTAATGAAATTAACCAATATCTTCATCGAGTTCAAACTACAATCAAATGAAATCATACAAACTCCATCACGATTTAAAAATAGATATTGAAAATTTATGAAAACTTTCTATCCTAACTCGATTCAAGATGATTGCAGAAGCACATGCCATGAGTCAAGAGTAAGAGAAATCCAGATCCAAATTTACTTGCACCGTCCAATTGCGCTATCCTTAGAACACAGTAAAAACAAGTTTTTTTATCCCTTCCTCAGAGGAGACAACAGAAAAGATAACATCTATTTGTATAGAGAATTGGAGCTTTCAAATGATGCAGTGTTACCTTGAAATAAAAGCAGCAAACCTACTCCCGAGAAAAAAAAAAAGAGTCAGGATGAGCTTGATCTTCTGCAGAGTTATATGGTATATGTATATACACTCTGACAGTATACGCCGCTAGGGGACCTGAACCAAAATCACAACTAATAAGTATTAACAGTAATTTTTCTTTATGTGCATATTTGCACAAAAGTCACAGATTTCTTTTGTCTTTCTAGGAAAATGGTATACACAAAAAAATTGAAAACCGGGGAAGGTTTTATCTGACAATCTCCCCTGTTTGTTTTCCGGGAAATCATTTTCCAAAGAGAAAAGTTACCATTTCCACTAAAAGATACTTTTACCGAAAAAAGGCAATCTTCAAGTAGAAGGAATAACTACATTTTCAATAGGAGAAAATATTATTAAACAACAAATTAGTCCTAATCAACACAAAACTGTTCAATTAATAATGCGAAACACAGATAATTTATTTTCAGATTTGTTTCTTTAAATCATCAAATAACAGGGACCAAAATTAGCTTAACGAAGAATAAAAAGGGGCAAGACATACATCGTAGTAAGAAAATAGAGAGTGAGCGAGTGACAGAGTGAAAACAGATTCAGTTGTACAGATTGAGTAAATGGAATCGGAAGTCATATTGGCTGATATTGAAGGAGAAAGGGCGGTACCTTAAGGGAAAAAGAAATGAGTATCCGGTGATGAGTTGGAATCAGAAAACAAGAAAATGAGAGGAATACAGCTATACAACACCACCACCACCAAGAAGAACAACGGCGGTATGGAACACAGAAACAAAGAAAGACGCGACACACTTTCATTTCTTCTTTTTTTCTTTATATATTCCCTCCAAAACATCCCCTCCACCTGTATTCCCTATTTTTCTTTTTAATTTCTCTTATTTTTGTTTAATGGAACTACAACAAAAAGTTGGAGAAATGAATCATGTCATTATAACAGAAGATACGAATTTATCATATTCTTTAACATAATTCACTTTTATAAAATTTCCTTATTTGACCAAACAAATATTGATATAATTCAAATCATGAATTATTGTTAATGCAAGGATTGAAAATCTTTTAAAAAGTTGCAAGATTTCAAAAGAATTCATTTAAGTTTTGTATTTGAATATTATTTTCACCATTTTACATTCTCATATGCTTTTAGTTGAATGAGTCAAAATACTCATATAAATTAGTTTGAAAAAATGTTAAATATATTAGTTAACAAGCAATTGAATTTTTTTAATATAAGTAAAGTTTCCAAACAAAAGAATAAATCAATTCAATTAATTTTTTTTATGTGAATTCAATTCAATTATTTTCATTTTATATGCAATTTGTTTCCAAACTCACTCTTAAAATTTTTTCTACTGTGACTTTCTTTTAACAAAATTAAGTAAATTTTAATTCATTTTTTATTATCATTGGATGAATGATATGATAATTGATCTCATAGTAACATCGAGCAAAACAAGATTTATTTGTTAAGAATAAAATTATCATAAAACGCACTTAGATGAATATTGATTCCTTCTATTATAATACTATTTATATTGTTGAAGTTGTTATAACTTAACAGTAATGTTATTATTTGTTATTGATTTTTGGGTTCTATTCTACGCATAACAACTTTTTGCCACGATTTGCAATAAATAAATCACAACATCATCGTTTCATAGGTCACAGTATTAAAAAATACTCAAATTGTATCCAAATACTAATGCGATATGTGAAATTGTCGAATTTGTTCTTGTTTTGGTAAACTATTTATAAAAATATATCCTTAAGAATTTATTTTTTTTTTATATTTTTTATGTTCTGATTTTATATTTTTACGTTCTTATGTTTTGATTTTACATTTTTATGTTCTGTATATATACATGTTATATATTTATCATATTTAAATGTGATGTATTTCTATTATATGTCTGCTATATAAATATATTATATATATGTTGTGTACCTGGTTTAACACATCTGTTATGTTCACCTAAACTGTTTTAACATATTTGTTATATACCTGATATATACCAATTACATATCTAGAACGTAAAAAAAACTTGAAATAGTTCTTACATAATGATGTAAAATTGAAACTTAAGGAAGATTTTTTTGTAATTTGATAAAAATTTGGGTGAAATTTATATATTATAGGTATCTACCTGAAAACCCCATTTGTGTATTTACATTCAGGGCTTGCACTTAAACGTTTTAGGAAGTTGGATGAGTGTAAAAGGTTTAATTATGAAAAATAATGTAATAATTATTTGTAAAAAAAATTAACAGTAAATTTTTTGCATATTTACCATATGGTAATTTTTTAAATAAATAAAAAATAATAATACTCACGGTTAACTATACAAAATAAGTACTCCCCCCATCTACTAAATATTATCGTTTTAACTAATTCACAGTTTTTAAGATAACAGCTAACTAAATGAGATGATTTATTTGTTTACCCTTGCATAAATGTCATATTCAATTTTCAAGACTATTAATTTGTTCAATAAAAACAATTTAACTTATAGTCTTCTCTTGTTATTGGAGATTAAAATATAATTATCTTAGAAGTTGAACAAATTAATAGGGGTAGAATTGAAAAACTTGGAAAAAAATATATTGGAAATACAAAATAACAATAAAAAAAAGACAACGAAATCCCTCTAAAACGATAATATTTAGCAGACGGAGGGAGTAAAAGATAAAAACCACGCAATTGGAGTTTAATCTTATTACTTCAAACAACAACTAATATTTTTAATTACTACCACTTTTAGTACACTAAATATTGTCGTTTTAAATAATTCACAGTTTTTAAGATACTTAACAATGAACAAAATGAGGTGATTTATTAATTTACCCTTTTATAAATATCGTACTCTATTTTCAAGACTTCATTAATATGTTTAAATATTAATTCCTATAGTCTTCTCATCTTGTTATTGGAGTTTAAAATATGATTATCTTAAAAGTTAAACAAATTAATAGGGGTAAGATGGAAAACTTAGAAAAAAAGCATATTGAAAATATAAAATGATAATAAAAAAAGAAATTAAAATCTCTCTAAAACAATACTCCCTCCGGTTCCTAATATTTGTCATTTTAAACTTTGGACTTTGGTTCCTAATATTTGTCATTTTAAAATATCAATGCACTTTTTAACAAGATTTTCCTAATTTATCCTTGCATTAACTAGGAAAAATATTAAGTGTAGATTAATTTATAAGTTGGTAATTAAGAAAAACGAGAATTTTATTATAAAGTAAAATAGTTAAAGTAATCATTTTATAATGCATTGAATGTCTTATTGATTTTGATGAAAATTCTAAAATGATAAATATTAAGAACCGAAGGGAACAATATTTTGTAGACGAGTAATATATACCGATAGTGGAAATTTTGTATTTCAACATGCACATTAAATAATCTTTTTCGCTTGAATGGTATATCAATAGTTTAAATTTCATTGGAAAATTAAAATACATAAATGAGATTAAATCCAATAACAAATCATTGATGTCACTGAAGAACTAAATGAATAATAAAAGAAATAGATAACCCTTTATTTTTCTATAAATTGTCCATTAAAATATAAGAAATAAGTACAACTTATTATTTAATTTGAGGAAAAGATTAGGGATTGTGAATCAAAGGAAAGGTGCGAGTCTGACTCACACAGATAAAGTGGTCTACGTTTCTGAATTTGATGTTGATCCATGGGCTCCACCTTATGCGTCGACCATGCGATCTCCACCTTACACGTGGCCACAATTGCTGATTCACATCCAATGGGCGGCTGCACTACCAACAAAAAAGCCTACTCAACTCATCTGCTTGTTTGTACTTTATTTATAAAGCCATCTACTTTTCACGATTTGTTTACACCCATTTACCTCATTTGCTTCCTTTTTGGGTCAAATTTATCGCTATCTCTGACTTCATATTGATAACTTTACAACTAATTTTGTATACGATTTTTTAAGTCAGTTCAAGCATTTTCTTTATTTTTGAATTGGATACAAGTGAATCAATATAAATAAATCTCAATTTCATGGAAAATTTCATCTAAACTTAACATAGATTACTATTTTAATTTAAATTTTATATTACCTTTTCTTATTTTAAAATATATTCATATAAACTAGAATCAATACAACATTCGCTGTTATCTTTCAGTCTTTGAAAACAAGTATGCAACTTTAAAAATTGAAAATCAAACTAGAAATTTATTAAATTTACGTGAAATTGGACTGAATTGAAATATATTAACCAAAAAGACTATCTAAAATATATTACTTAGAAAAACTATCTAAAATATCAGAAGATAAACAATATACGTGGCTTAAAAGTTAAAATGTCTAAAGTTAGAAATGTTGCGCATCGAGGGCTTAATTGAGAATATATTTGAGATATTTAGAACAAGAAAATATAAGAAAAACAAGTATCACTATTCATAATATTCGCAGAAGGAGAAATCAAAATATGGGAGGTGGAGAGAGCACTAATAATAGGAAGATTATGGACGGTGGGTAATTTTTGTCGTGTGATGGCCACACAAAGTGATGCAAAGATACCGACTTTTCTGTTTTATGTTTACCATCTCTATTCTCAATAGCCACCCCTAACATATTCTCCATATAATTATCCTTCAGGCACCCCTGAGCTGGATTTATTATCTATTCATCATTGTTTAATAAGTCAATGCATTCTGTTCAATTCATATGCTTTAATTTTGTTATTAAATAGAGTTCAACTAGTAGAAATCCCGAAAATCAGTGGACTTTTTTAAATCAGTCACTTAAATTTTTCAACATTGCATTGAAGATGTTTTAGTTTCAAGACCTTACATCTACAAGAGAAATCTGAGAATAGTACGAGCTTTCCAAATAATGATAAATTAAGAGAAAGTAACTATAACAAAAAACTTTAAAATTTTTACTTATATTTTTAATTCTCCTAATCTACTAAATTTATATAGACATAATTTACCTGTTATTTGATATAATAAATAATTATACAGCAGTAAGTACACACTAAAAGTTGAGTTCATATTAGGATAGATAAGTAATGTGTATGCGTAATAGAATTAATAAATAATTATTATATAACTATATATATTTTACTGGTGGGGTATTCTCTGGAAAACTCTTTTAACTTTTAAGTTTGAACCACTAGTTACAAAATCAATGATTTAGTTGTACCGTTAATTACTGAATATGTATAACGTGACCATAAAACCCACCATTAATTTTTCAACTAACACCGTTCTCATATTAAAAATTTTTGTCATAATATTACAGTAACTATAAAAATGAAGACATGATAAAAGTTCAAAAATGACATTCATTATTAAAAAAACAACTTCAAAGAACATTAGGCCTTAATTTTTTAGTTCTGAAAAAGATAGATCACATGCATGAATTAGTAGGTTTGAGAATTGATGTTATATATGAGTATATATGTTGGCAATTGGCATCATCATGTTAATGATACAGAAGAGTACTACTTTCACCAAAATATATATATATATATATATATATATATATAT
>CATIWQ010726448.1:0-12487 GCA_949673415.1 Euphorbia schlechtendalii | reverse complement strand
CCCAAGGAGAAAAGTCAACAAAGGATGAACCATCTGAGATCAAGTTCTCAAAATATGAAGATGAAGAAAGATAACCAGAAGCAGTGGAGGCCCCTGTTCATTATGATCTGCCCAGAGAAACTAGAACTAAGAAGGACCATCCTGAAAGACTAATCCTTGATTCACCTCAGAATCCTGTTCTCACTAGAAGACAACTCATTATAATGACAAGTCATCCAGCATTTGTCTCTATCATAGAACCAAAGAAATTTGAAGACGCAGAACATGATGAAAGTTGGATGATGTCCATGCAAGAAGAGCTGGTCCAGTTCACCAGAAGTGATGTATGGGATCTTGTCCCAATGCCAAAGAACAAATCTATCATTGGCACTAAGTGGGTATTCAGAAATAAGCTTGATGAAGAAGGAAACATAGTGAGAAACAAAGCAAGACTTGTGGCTCAAGGGTACAATCAATAAGAAGGGATAGACTATGATGAAACATTTGCTCCAGTCGCTAGACTTGAAGCAATAAGAATCCTATGTACCTTTGCATCTCATATGGGATTCAAATTATATCAAATGGATGTAAAGAGCACATTCCTTAATGGATTCACCTAAGAAGAAGTCTATGTCCAGCAACCTCCAGGATTTGAAGATTCAAAATTTCCCCATCATGTATATAAGCTAAAGAAAGCTCTATATGGTCTGAAGCAAGCACCCAGAGCCTGGTATGAAAGACTAACAAGCTTTCTCACCTCAAAGGGATACATCAAAGGTAATACAGACACAACCTTATTCATCAGAAGAAAGAACAAGGACATACTTCTTGTTCATATCTATGTTGATGACATCATCTTCGGAGCCACTGGTGAAAGGATGTGTAAAGAATTCAGTTCTCCAATGAAACTTGAATTTGAGATGTCAATGATGGGAGAATTAACCTTCTTTCTTGGTCTCCAAATCAAACAAAGTTCACATGAAATATTCATCAATCAATCTAAGTATACCAAGGAGATTTTGAAGAAATTTAGTATGGAAGATGGAAGGGAAATGTTAACTCCTATGGCTTCCAACACCATACTCAGCAAAGACTCAGAAGGTAAGAAGGTTGATCAGAAGACGTTCAAAGGAATGATTGGCTCTCTGTTGTATCTAACTGCAAGCAGGCCTGAAATTCACTATGCAATCTATTATTGCGTAAGATATCAAAGTCATCCTAGAGAATCACATCTGAGCGTAGTAAAGAGAATCCTCAGATATCTGCTTAGAAACATTGAAGCTAAATTATGGTATCCAAATAATAAAAATTTCTCATTAAAAGGATTCACTGATGCTGACTATGGAAGAGATCAACTGGAAAGGAAGAACACTACTGGAGGATGTCACTTTCTGGGAAATAGTATCATCTCTTGGTATTGCAAGAAATAGACCTCAGTAGCTCTATCCACTACAGAAGTTGAATACATGGCTGCTAGAAGTTGTGTTGCATAAGCACTATGGATCAAACAGCAACTTGAAGACTATGGAGTCAAGTCAGAATGCATAGAGATTCTCTGCGATAACAAGAGCTCAATTGATCTGTCAAAGAATCCAGTTCAGCATAGCAGGATGAAACATGTTAACATCAGACATCATTTCATAAGAGATCACGTTCTCAAGAAAGACGTTAAGCTGGTATACGTCTCCACTGAAAAACAAAGAGCTGACATCTTCACCAAACCTGTAAGCAAAGATCAATTCTCTTTCCTCAGAAGAGAAATTGGTATGAGCAATCCAGTGTGAACATTACTCAGAAGAAGGAGTAATCACTCAGAAGTAAAATATGTCTCAGAAGAGACATTCATCTTCTGAAACTAAAGGGTAGCGCCATGTCTCAGAAGATTTAACCCGTGAACTGCTCCACATTTCAAAATTCAAAAACCCGAATCCCAAGTCGGATCCTTAGGTTAAAACTTTTCACATTCATCCGTTAATCATGTTTTTTACGCTTACCTATATTTTAAAAGGTAAGTGCTGAAACCGTTACTGTGGTAAATTACCTCTCCATCCCTTTGAAATCACCTCTATATAAAAGAAAAGACTGTTCATCATCCAAACACTTTACCAAAATTCTTAGAGATTTTCTTTTCAAATTCGCTGAGAAATCCTATCTTCTCTAAAGAACCCTAATTCCCTAAACCTTTCTCTCAAATGGCACCCAAAAGAACTAGATCATCAAAAGCCTATTCTAAAGATCAAGTAGTAATAAAAATCCTTCCAAAAACATTTGAACCTGTTCTATACAGGTCAAATCCCTCTACCATTATACCCCAGCAATTTCTAGGAGATAATGCGTTTCTTGAAGCACCCACATTTAAACCAACCATCGAATTTCATCAATTCGGAACATGGTTGAGGTTGAAAGAGCAAACCTTCCCAAAGATAGTATCTGAGTTCTATAGAAACCTTCAAAGGTATACTGTAAGCAATGAGGAACTGAAAACCAAGGTGAAAGGAAAGGAGATAGTCATTACTCCTGCCTATTTAGCGGAGCTGCTACATTTGAAAGATGAAGGAGTTGATCTAAAAAGAGGCTATGAAGATACAACTCAGTATGACAGGAAGGCATTTGTGCCAGAAGGATGGTTCGGGGAGAAAATCAACACCCACATGCCTCAGGAGCCAAGATATTGGCAGTTTATTATGGCTCTTCTTCTTCTTCAGAAGATGAATTCAACAAACGTTGTTTTTAGCTATGAGCACTACATCTTGGTGCATCTGGTCGAGAAGAGAAAGGTCAACTGGCCTATTATCATAATGCATCACATGCTTCACCACAAGTTTACACTTGGTGGTTTAATCAGCAGAATTATGGCATCATTCAAGATTGACTGCTCAGATGAAGAAGGATTAATGGGCAGTGAGATTGTGAGGGAGACCTTCGATAAAAAGGTAGATTACGGTATGAAGTGGGATAGGGAAGAGGCCCTGCTAAAGGATATAATGAAGAAGAGAAGAGAAAAAGAGCTGAGTGCAGCAAAGAAGGGTGAAGTGGCTAAAGGGGTTGAGGAAGTCTCCCCCAAGAGATAGAGGGAACCTATGCTGAAATAGAAGAAGTCCCTAAGGTAAAGAAAAGCAGAATCGGTAGAAGTAAGACACTTGCTGCTGAGGGAGTATTAATAACTCCTGCTGAGGTGACTGAAGGGAAGGCTCAAGGAATAACATTTTCCATGAACAAAATTCAGTACGTGCAAAGGTCCTCAGAGGAGAGTAGCTTAGCAGATGAAGAGGATAACCAACCCATCAGTATCCTTACCAAAAGAAAAAGGGGAGAATTTGATCGTGAAATGGTTATTCCAAGCGAGGTTCAGAATGAGGTTGTTGAAGGAAAGGAAGAGGAGGTGGAGAAAGTTAAGGAGTTTAAGGAGAATGAAGAGGAGAAAGAAGAAAAGAAAGAAAAGAGGTAAAGGAAAAAGAAGGCCAAAACTTATGGCGAAACTGTAGTTGCAGAAGATGATCTTGAAAAGGATGATATGATTAAGGCCTATAATCAAAGTATAATGGAGGTCTTCACTCATGTTCCTCGGAAAGGAACTGTGGGAGATATAAGGATTGCAGCAGAGGAAGCAGAAAAGAGGGCTTTGTTAGAAGGAAAGAAGACACCTGCTCCAAAAGAGTTCACAAGCAAGATGAAGGAGAAGGCACCTCTGAGACAGAGGAAGATAATTCAGAGGAAGTTGATGGTAAGGTCTTGGAAGGAACCTCAGTTGACTTTGACCTACCCGTAGGGGCTCTTCCAGTGGTTCTAAGTCCAACCCCTCCAAAAGTGGCAAATCCTACCAACTTCCTACTGGAGAAGAAGCTACAATCTCCTCCTCTGGATCAACAAAAGTTAGTATTTGATCCATCTCATCTCTTCACTGCCTCTCTGGAGACACCACAACAATTCCTATCTACACTAGGAAGATATCCAACAGCTGACATAGATCTTCTTGAAGTAGCAGTATCTATCGCTCAAAAGACATCAAAGGAGATTGAGGCAAAGGAGGAAGAGGATAAGAAAGCTGAAACTGCTAAGGAGGATGATAAGCCTGAAGATAAGAAGGATGAGGTTAAGGAAGAGAAGAATGGAAACAAGGAGGAAGAGTCTGACAAGCCATCTCTGCTGAAAGAGAGTGTGCTAGAGGAAGACTCGTTCCTATCAGCTCTTCAGAAGGAATTGGCTCAGGGGATTGTAGTGGCTGAATGGGGTGTTCAGTCATTAGCATCAGATCCTGCTGATGAATTCGTTACCATGGCCCGCTCTGTCTTTGCCAAACACAATATCAAGTTAGAGGATATAAGGGAGGAGGATGAAAAGAATGGTGAAGGTGAGAAGAGAGGTGAAGTCCTGTTGGAGGACATAAGTGATGAAGATGAAGTTCAGATCTTAAAGGAGTCCAAGACTCAGCAACAGCAGCTGCAGCGTCCTTCTATGCCAAAGGCTCTGGTGGATCCCAACAGCTCCATCGCTCTAATCCCCAAACCTGAGGAGCAAAGGATCTTTGGGGATGAGTCTCTTGACAGTAGAGGATGGATGATTGGTGACATTGCTGAGGGAGCAAATCCCAGTACTTCTGTTCTTGTCAACTCCCTTCATCACATAGGGAAGACTCTTGATGATCTCCTAACTATAACTCTTCGCCTCAACAACTTAGTAGTAGATACCAAGTTTGCCCCCTTTAATCGCCATCTTGCCAAGAGCATAGCCCTTATCTCTGAGCAGGCACAGATAATTATGGAAAGAGCTGATGCAATTCCCCTTCATTCACAAATCCGCTCTGAACTTATAGAGCATCTGCAGCCTCTCATGGAGACAAGGCTTAGTAACTATGTGGATATCCTAGAAGCCCTTGAAAAATTGAATGGGATAATGAAAGATGGTAAAAAGGGGCTGATGGTAATCTATGATGAAGTTAGTGGGGTGAAGGAGATCATTCATAAGCAGATAGCAAATGTAATCTCTACTCTGGGAACTGCCATTGAGCGCACAACTACTAAATACTCCATGGGGCTGAAGAGTGAGGTGCAGGCGCTCAGGACTCAGAATGCCTTCTGTCTGTGGCAGCAAGGGAAAATCCAAAGTAGTCTTGATGAGATGTTGAAGCATATGACCGAATCCAAGGCAGAAACTCTCAAGGCTATTGTAGATTCTAAGAGGGAATTGAAGTCAGAAATCTTCAAGGCTGTTGAAAGTGTTCACAAGCAGATCACTGAGACTACCTTTGCACAGAAAAATGAGGCTGTGGATGACATAGAGGAACATATTCAGAAGTATGCTGCTGCCCTTACCAAGACCACAACTGAAGCCAGAGATATAGTGGTGGCGAGGAATGTAAGCACTTCAGAGGCCCTTCATAAAAGCATTGATGGGCTCAGTAATCAGCTTGGTGGCCTATCTCTCCACTCCTTCTACTCACATGATAGTGAGATCGTTCCGTTCCTGCATCATCTGGAAAGTGGGCTAAACACTCAGTGGATATGGAATCAGAAGGCTCTCCAAGTAATCCTTGAAAGCATCTTTCCCTCTGTTCCTAGAAAAGCTGCAAGGCTGATTCAGCAGATTGTCCCTCCTATTTAAGCAAACGCAAAGGCTATTCAAGATGTCATTCAAAAGTTTGCGCTTGATGAGCAGAAGATAGTTGCTCAGCTTGTTGGTGCTGAGTGGAGGGAGAAGGATAAGCACAGCCTCAAGGAGATCTGGGAAAGGTGGATGATTTCCAACCAACCCTCAAGCAGCGCCATGGAGGTAGATCAGCCAGAGAAGACTCAACAAGATTAATTTCTAGCACTTAAAGAAAAACCTGTGTAATTTTGAATTCATCTTCTGTAAAAACTTTGTAAAGAAATTCTATCAATAAAAAGTTTTTACTTTTGTTCAAAAGTACAACTCTTCGTTGTACTAACTTCCTTGTAATTCATTAATCAGAACATATGCATAAAATTATGAGGGA
This sequence comes from Euphorbia schlechtendalii, assembly GCA_949673415.1. Taxonomy (NCBI): domain Eukaryota; kingdom Viridiplantae; phylum Streptophyta; class Magnoliopsida; order Malpighiales; family Euphorbiaceae; genus Euphorbia; species Euphorbia schlechtendalii. Next base: position 6,534 of record CATIWQ010726448.1, on the reverse strand, counting down.
GTAAGTGCATCCTGTGCTTGACTTCACTTGAACCAACAAAATGAGGGAGATTGTTGGATTCTGAAGATAATATAGTTTTGTAAGTTCCGAGTTCAGAAGCAAGGCTCAGAAGGAAGTCGCCTCAGAAGTACAATGTTTCGTCAGAAGAACTATAAATGTTCAGAAGCTGTTATATATCTCAGAGAACCACTCAAGACTCAGATCATTAAAAAGCCCCTCTAAGATTTGCAAAAGGTCAACTTAGTCTTTCGGTGCCAAAAAGTCAAAAAGCTGACTTTGCATTTAATGCCGTTGCACTCCTTGTCCCCAAGCATACTATAAGATAAAAGTTGTTACAAAATCAAGAACAAAAACTTCTCTGCAAATCTCACCTGCAACTACCGCATAAAGTGGTCCCCCAAAATCAACCTAACACAGCAGGGCACGGATCAGATTTGGACGAGCTCTCTAATAGATCGTTAACGGAAACAAGATTGAGAGACAATGATTGTCTTACCAGCAACGATCCTAATATCAACAGAAATATTCTCTCCCTCTATAAAAGAATGAATCCGCCACTGGAGAAGGTTGACGAATCTTAACAAAAGTATTCAAGAGTGAATCAATTCTAAATCTACTTATAACCTTCTCATAGCAAACATATAAATTTCATCTATTTGTAATTGAACTAACTGAAACAAAGTTCAGAAGTTCACATAAATCAATCTCCTATAAACTGCTGTAAATCACACTAAGCTAAGGGTAAGTTAGTGGGAAGGAGCTAAGTTCTCACAAGGAAGGTACTTGAGGGAGACGAAGCTCGGAGCCTCAGATATAGAAGAACGGTACTTCTGTATTGGTATAGCTCAATAAAGACTGTTGAAAGGTACTTCAGTCAAAGCATTGTAAAGGGTTTACTCTTCACCAGAAGAAGAGTTAATAGTGAATTAAATCTTGGACGGGAGTTTCCAAGGACTGGATTAGGCAGAGGTTGAACGAGGATAAAATCTCTGTTTGCACTTTTATTACTCTGCTCATTAATTCTGCATCATACAACACTTGAACACAAAAAGGGGATTCTGAGTAAAGAATACTTACTCAGAAGATACTTCAGAAGCAACCTTCTGAATTTAAACAGTGAACTCGAAAAAAAGTCATTCACCCCCCCCTCTGACCTATTTTACACCCTACTGGGTCCAACAAAACTATTGGAATATGTCGACTGCTATAAAGGAAGAAAGCGATAGAGGTCAGAGCTAGAGTTGATTCTTTGGTGACGAAAGCGCATGTGATGTAATTTTAAATTAGGGAAGAAAAGATAAGAAATTCTGAGGTAAAAATTGTGGAAGTCTAAGGCCCTGTTTGTTTGCAGGAAAATATTGTGCAAAAGAAAATTTTGTGCAATAGAAAATATTTTGTAGGAAAATAATATATTTTCCTGTGGTTATCTACATTACTGTAAAATATTTTTTGATGTTTATTTACTTATCTGGAAAATATTTTTCAATCACAAATTTAAATATACAATATCATATTTTAATTTATATATCTATATATATTGTAAAAAATGCGAAATATGCGATGGTGATGGTAGTTGTGGTGGTGGAATAGAGAAAATTGTGGGAGTAGTATTAGTAGTGGCATGGTGGTGGCTATGGTGAGGTGGAGTAAGTTGCGATAATCAAATAAACTAAGGGTGGCTGTAGTAATAGTGTGGTAGTGGTGATAGTGTTGTCGAAGTGAAGGAAGTGGTGGTGGTGTGATGGAGGAAGGAAGTGGTGGTGGTGGCGGGGTGGAGGAAGGAAGTGATGGCGGTGAGAGTTGGGTAGATGAGGTAGTGGTGGTAGCGAAAGCGGGTGGAGGAAGTGGTGGTCATGGTAGTAGCGAGAGTAGGATGAAGGAAGTAGTAGTTGTGGCAGCAAAAGTGGGGTGGGGGAGGTGATGGTGGTGGAGGCGTGGAAGAAGTGATGGTAATAATGATGATGTAGGGGTGGAAGAGGTTGTGATAATAGTTGCTGTGATAGTGACGTGGTGGATGAGGTGGTTGCGATGGCAGCGAGAGCGGAATGGAGCAGGCGGTGACATGGAGGAAGTGGTGGTAGTAATGATGGTGGCGTGCTAGTAGTAGCAAAAACGAGATGGAGGTGGTGTTGAAGTGGAGGTGGTGGTAGTAAGAGTGGGGCGGTGGTAGTAGTTGAAGTGATGGTGGTAATAGTAGAGAATGTTAAGTGATAGAGAAAGAGAAAATGTTGTTTAACTCAACTTTTTGATTGTTTTCAGTTAAACAATAGAACTCCACATTTCTTTTCAACGACTCTTAAAGCCTTCACTTATTTTTCTCAAGAATTTCCATGTAATATTAACACCAAAAATTGCATAAGTTGGCTTTAATATCTTGGTGAATTTATACTTGAAAAACTAGTGATAATCCTAGTAAACTAAACCAAAACTATGATTTTTTTATTTTTTAAATTACATAAATTAGAATAGTTAAAGACATTATCTTTTGCATATTTAGTGGTAAATGTAAAAAAAACTGGATTCAAGGAGTTTTTCATGACTCAATAAAAAAAGAGTTTTTCATAATCTGAAGTCATCAATATACAAAGTTCTAGCAGAAAAAAAAGTAAATAGATCCAAATCCTATGAAAAACATAATCTTAGTGTTATTAATCCTCTTCAAGCTATTCACTCCAATTTCAAAGGAACATCCCATACTTACTTTCAATTTGTAGCAATAGCCGTTGAACTAGAAGAGATTCGTCATTGACAAAGTAACAAACACCAATTAAGCCAAATGTAGCAGCAATAATTTAATTTTTTTGTCAATATCTGGTCCAATTATGATCAAGATAAAACATTGACAAAATCTCTCGTCACACTACCTTTCTACACGAGTTAGACTCCTCCGATCTGTTTTTTTCTATTTACTCCTTTTTCTGATCTCAGAAATTTGACATTAACAATTTACACTGAAGTTGGACCATAAAAAATGTGAACACATCGGCCAATTTTTCCACGTACACCTAACAATGTACTGAAATGTATTACATAATCTTCACAAATTTATAGTATAGTATTTATACTATTCCACTTCCAAAGCCCCCCTGGCCACTTTAATTTTCTTATATGATTTTTTTCCAAACACAACCTTAATATATTATTCTTTACTAATAAATGTACGTTGACTGGACTATTTATTTAAAGTATTAAACAACCCATTATTAATGCTATCAAAAATAAATGTTTAATCTTTTATATTCAATTTTATTACAACTTCGGAGTTTTAAGTTGCATCCTTCGGTCATTAAGACATTGGATACTGGCAAGGTTGAATTGAAAACAAATCATCAGGTAACGATGATAATAGTGAATTCAATAGTAATGAAAATTCAAATTAAGGCCAACTTAGATTATTAAGTGATGGTAATTTTCAAATGTCATCTTTATTAATGAGGAATTATGGGATAAGACTAGAAAAAAATTAGAAGATTACGATGAAAATGACATGGATATGTTGAGGTAGAACTTATTGAATAATTGTGTAAGATTATATAATACATATGCAAGGTTAAATGTTTTCGAGTTCGAATAGATGTAACTAGGAAAAGCAGAAATTTACATGGAAAGATGGGTTTGTCAAGCCCAAGGGCACATGCATAACGAGTGGAATGATTTACTTGAAAGAAAACGATATTCAAAGTTATTAACTAGATGTGGATGCTCGGCATTCATTGAATTTAATTTACATGAAAAATACAAGTTTCGGAAAGTTGAAAGATTTCATGCAAAACATAATATGTCGTTATGCTTACAATTTTTGCATATCAATTTACAATTTGTAAACTTCATAACATGATCATGTTCCGCATGAAATCTTGCAACTTTTCAGAACTAGTATTCTTCATGTAAATTAAAATGAATGAGTGTCGAACATCCACATATAATTAATGGTTTTTTTTATCTTATTTTCTTTCACAGTGTTCTTAATGACTATACACACTTGCACTCGACTAAACAATCTTTTCACATAAGTATGTTCATCTTTTCAAATTTTATTAGCTATTTTTTCTAACTCCAATGTATTTAACCTCTGCATATGTATCATGGAATCTTACACAATCATCCAATGAATTCCGCCTCAACATATTCACGACATTTTCATCCTAATCTTCTAATGTTTTTCCAATATTATCCCATAATTCTTTACTAATAAAGATGCTAATTGTCATTTCAGAATTATTAGCACTTTACCGAAGTCTATCTTTATCCGAATTGTCATTAATATACTATTCAATCTTATTATCAATAAGAGATGATTTGTTTCTAAGTCATCTTAATAATATCCATGTCTTGATGATGCAATATAAATCTCGAAAACTCTAATAAAATTGAATATAGACAGATTAAAACATAAATACTCATATAATGTCATCCAATATAACATTAAAAGGTGGTATGAAAAGGATAAAAGGCTATGATAGACATAGAACAATGATACAATATATTACTCTCAAGGATACATGTTATCTTATCTTATGGAGATAAAAGAATGTGACAAAGTATATCTTCCATTGTCAACAAGAAAAGGAGAGTTGTACCGAGTTGGTATAATTAATGATAAACTGAAGTAAAACATACCTGTTGGGAGTCATTTGTAACTAGACCACCACCATCTTTGGCCCTGAGGTTTTTTCACTTGAGAGTTCAACAATTCAGTCTGAAAGAAGATTCAGAAAACCTAATCTAATCCTACAAAAAAACGTTAAGTATTTATAACACATGATGGAGAGATGAGAGATAAAAGAGTAATTGATTTCTGCCATTACCAATCTCCATAGCCTTACTGTCATAGTCTATTACTAATGAAATTAACAGTACTCACTGTCCAAAAATGTCAAATTTCATTCCAATGATTTTTTTGGGGTCCCGATGTTATTTAAAACAATGAAAAATGATCGCATAGATTAAACTAAAGAGGCAAGCAAAATCTAATTAAGTAATTGCTAGTTAGTTCAAAGTGTCCATTCAATTAAGACACTATCATGTCACTCCAAACACTAATAAGACATTAGAATCTATAAAAATTTACCAATTAGGCAATAAATTAACAATTTATGTAAACTATTGGCTAAAGTATATAAAAGTAATTTAATAGTTTTATACTAGTAGAATGTCAATATTTTAAAGCAATGATAAACACTTAAGCTATAAGCAGATGAACTAACAGTCTTAATATGCACAAATTAGCTAGAGTACTAACATAATGTACAATATTGATCTGCCATATACAAAAACAAGCACACTTCACATATCAAAGAAAACATGAAATTCTATCATCAGAGCTAACTAGCAACATAAACTTCATTGAATCCTGAATTGAGTAATGAACTTTTAAAGCAGAGGTCAATACTTATGTTTGATAGAAACATACTTCTAAAAAAATTCCATTCTAATAAGAATTTTGGATCAATGTTGAATTGATAACAAAACCCATAATAAAGATCTTTCTGCAAAACATGGCTAACCAAACATGAAATCAGAATTAAATTTACTTACAGTAAAGAACAACAGGGCTTGAGGTAGAAAGTTTAAAAAAAGTGTCTCCTCAAACTCATATGCAGAATATAAATCAAATAAATAAAAAATATTGAACGGAGAACGGGGGATCGTTGAATAACAAAGATCCAAAATAGAGGATTTGCAGGAAACGTAAGTTCGAGAGAGGATTGTCTCTTCAAAGATAGATCTAACAGAATCTTATACAATTAAAGTGTTGAGAAACAAAAGATAGGAATAGCAATAAACCCTAAAATTAGGAGAGTTTTGTCTGGCCAAAACTAAAAGGGAAATCGAAATAATCGAGGAATTGTAGAAACATTTGGATTAACTGAGAATCGTCTCGCCCAAGACCCGAAATTTATAGAGCAATCAAACGAACCCGCATGATGGATTTCGGGGCTTTCTCAGAACAAGATAATTGTACGACTGGTAGAGATTGACTTTCCATCAAACTCTTGAAACCCACTCTTTCGGGTTGTAAATAAGCTAAGCCTTTCGTGAATAACTCGGTGTTCGGCTCGATAAAAGTTTGGCTCGGCTTAATTCGATTAATAAATGGACAGTTCGTGAACATGATTTATGGTTTGAATAATAAACGAACTGAACATGAATAAGACAAAACTCGACTCGTTTGTTCGTGAACAAACTCGATTAGAGGTTCGTGAACAGACTCGATTAATGTTCATGAAATAGTTCGATTATTATTACATATAAAACAATAAAATTATATAAATATAACTATAAAATTCTAAATAAATATATGTTCCCCACCAGACCCAACTCAATTACAAAGCCCACTTTTAATATTTTATTAGCCCAATTTTATTCTAAAATAATGGTATATAAATGTTGGGATTTGACAAATGAAAATAAGGTTTACTCTTAGAGTCTCACTTGCTCTCTTTTTTGTATTCATCTTTTCGTAGCCGTAATCATAAAAAATCATCAACTTTGAGTATGGTTTAAGTTCAAGCCTCATTTTCTCCCTCCATT
>CATIWQ010726313.1:0-14976 GCA_949673415.1 Euphorbia schlechtendalii | reverse complement strand
AATGGAGAGGAGAAGGTGGAGAGGAGGAGGGGAAGAAGATGCAAAATTATGGCATAATGTTGAAGTCGAGAGATAATGGAAAATAAACGAAGATTGTTAATAACGTATTAAGAAAAATATAATTTTAAATTGTTGGCTTTCAAAAATTGGCACGTGGTATGCCTTAAAAATATTTTATCCTTTTATTGTAAATACATAAAATCCCCTTGTTTTTAATGAAACAAGTTTCTAAAAGAAATGAAGGTAAGTCATAAAACCACACACAACACATTGTGGAACAATAAGCCTTTGCTAAATATTAGTCAGCTATTAGTTGATGTGTAGAAAATACCTAAAGATAAATACCTAGTCCTTTCTAAGCATATTTTTTTAATACTATAGAAGCAGGGTCACATCACATCCATTGATTAGTTTTGATTAGTTTATGTCCTTTTAATTTAAACAAACAAAAAGTAAATAGGGATTTTTAACTTTACGAAATCTAGTAAAAAGTTATGGAACAATTGATATTATATGGATCTAATTTCAAATAAGGAAACAAACATGTATTTTAGAATATGTTTAGAACCACGATTTTTTCTGAATAATTTTAATTTAATGCAATTAATTTCATATAGACAGTTGTCAACATACATTGAATTATATGGATCCAGCCTTTCTCTTAAAGTCACATATTTTGAAAATGAAAAAAACCATTTGTACAAATGTTCTTTTGAAATTAATGAATTCTAAAAAGGAGTTTTTTCCAACAATAACATTTAACTGCTAGCAAATACAATACCATCCTTTAGTTTTTACATTGGTAAATAACTAAACATGGAAACAATTATAGAATCCCTGGAAAAAAATATGTGTGATATTTATATCCTTATGTTATCTGCACTCTGTTTATTTTGTTTAAATATACAATATACTCAGTTTGAAATTCAAACATTTTCTGATAAGATAAGAATTGGAAGTTAAGCTAGTCTTCAAAAAGTTATATTACATTACTTGTAGTATTGAAATTCCGAGTTCAATTATCTTATTTTATTTCAAATGTTTGAAAAAAATCGGATATATGAAATGAAATTGTTTGGATCTACCAAAATGCGGTAAAAGAGAAAGCCAGTAACTTTTTAATCGGTCAAATGCCCCAAGTCAGAATGTTGACGTTATCAAATGCCAATATAGGTGTTCAAAGGTCCTATTTTCCATATAATTTTGTTACTTGTCTTTTGGTTTTTATATTTTATACATTAACTCATAAGTTAACAATAATTATCGCTTTAAAACCTGTGTATTCATTACAAAGCAATTACAACCTGCATCGCTATTCACTGCCCCCATTTTATATTCACCGTCCCCTATCATGATGAAAATGCCCCTGTGATCAATAAAATTAATATTATTTTCATACGTTAAGATTATAAAAATGTTTCTAAGAATAAAATTTTAAATATATTAAGTAAATTATATATTTGATTAAACTAAAAAAATACAATGTTAATTACTTTTTAGACGTTAATTCAAGTTTGATTGAACTCCACTTTCAGAGATTCATGGTCTAAAATCTTGCTCCTCACGTGTCAGCTTCTGAATTAAAAGAAAAAAAAATAAATAAAATGACATGTTTGAAAAATCAAACTATTTAAAAGATGACATATGAAGTTAAAGAACAGAGTGATACATTTTTTAAAAGTTGAGAAATGGGTGAGACAATTTTTTCATAAATGTACTAAACATTAAACTAATGGAGCTACTTGTAAAGTGATTCTGCTAGATAATTAATTTCATAAAAAATAATTTATATTTAAAAAAAATATTGATATCTACAGTATAAACATGTTTTTTCATTTGAACCATTTCAATTGTGTCTTAAAAATTTAAATTATCAATGCTTCAATTTTTATAATACAAATATTTTATACTTGTACTTGAATATATCGGTATTTTTAATAAATCGTACCGAAATCATCAATAATAAGTGATTTTATCGGTAAAATTACATGATATGATACGATATTAATATCATCGTAATAAATCACTATGAAAGTTTAGAAGGAAAATGAATTTGTTGAAATGAGTTTTAGTAATTGCGAAGAATTAAAACAAGAAAACTTCAAATTGATTTTTTTTTTTTTTTTTTTTGCTATTTAATGAAAGAAGAGAGGGCAGATGCCAATAAATAATACACGCTTGCAGGTGGTTTGACCTTTCAACGGCGGTGAAAGCAGGCAAAATATAAAAAATGGAACAACAATAGTAACATGGGGTCCTTTTCAAACTTTCAGTAATAGAAGGAGGTTTCCTTCATTGACCAGCAGAGCTCGCCTATTTTCTTCATATTTGCTGTTTCCGTCAAATATCCAATGGACCCTTTTACCCATTTACTGTATTTCTTTTTACTTCTTTCTCACTTGCCTTTCAACATATTCAAATTTAATCACGCTTTCCATCTCACGGTCGCCTCCCCTCCTATTCTTCCTTGTTTGTGCTTTTGCGGGAGATTTCCTTGTTTTTAATTCACTTTCCTATTATGGGTAATTGCTGTAACAAACCTGCCAAGTGCGCCCACGCTTCTTCTACCAATTTTTCTTCTGGTTAGTCTTTTTATGTACAACTTTGCCTGCTGTTTCCTTTTTTTTTACCTTTCCTCTTATAGACATTGAATTTGTTGCTTTACAAAAGCTGAATGCCCCTTCCTTTTTCCCCAATATGAATTTATTCAGAAGAGGTAGTTTCCTTTGACATGTATTCCCATTTTACCTTTTTGCTTTTGAATTCTGATCTTTCTCGCTGCTTTTCAAACCAGGATTAGTTTAGCTTTACTTCTGTTATGCACTAATGGGCCAATGTGGAACAAATATAAAATCAGCGGTGATTGTTTGGGGTTATTGATTTCCTTGTGCCTTTTGTTTTGTGTGTGTTTCAGGTAGCAAAAAGGTTCACATACATGAAGCCAGTCAAGGTTCATCCTCTTCTACTCATTTACCAAGCTTAAGCAAGTCTTCAATAGAGTATACACTAGATACACCTGCTTCTAGTAATCTCAAGTCCTTTAGCTTTAATGAACTAAAGAACGCTACCAAAAATTTTCGGTCCGAAACAATGCTTGGTGAAGGAGGATTTGGGTGTGTTTTCAAAGGATGGCTTGATGGAGTTACATTAGCTCCTACTAAACCAGGGAGTGGGATTGTTGTGGCAATAAAGAGACTTAAGGCAGAAAGTTTTCAGGGCCATAAGGAGTGGCTTGTATGTTCAATCAGGAATATATTGTTGCTTAGTTTTCTTTGAATTCGATCCCCATTTTGACTCATTTTTGTTCTCATCATTTTCATTGAGCAGGCTGAAGTGAATTACTTGGGTACGCTTCGTCATGAAAATCTAGTGAAGTTGATTGGTTATTGTGCCGAGTCTGAGAATAGACTTCTGGTTTATGAGTTTATGCCAAAGGGGAGTTTGGAGAATCATTTATTTAGAAGTAAGTTAATTTGGTTTTTTTTGTGTGAGATTTCTAGTTTCTATTAAGGTTTAATTTTGGTATCATTGCTTAGTTTATTTACAACTTAAGTATAAGATAGATCTTATCTGTTTATGTAAATGGTTGTACGCTTGTGAGATTGTGAATGAGATGCAAAAAAGAGCTTTAAAAAGAATTGGGGATTGCACATTATGTTTTAAAACTGTCAGTTTAGAATAGATTCACTATGTGTTGGTTAGCTAAATACAGTGTCTGTGTAGCAGGCTTTGAGCCATCAGCTCTGCCATAATAATTATGTATTTTTTTCCATCATTTTAGCAATAACTAGTTAGAATATACATTACGTAAACGGTAGTAAAACTCAATAATTTAAGAATTTAATTGATGCATACCATCTTAGTAGCATTTTCTCACATGTACCATATGCCTTTTTACTAAGATAATTAAATAAACATTTTTGTGTATTTACAGAGGGGGATCAACCTATTTCGTGGAGTATGAGGATGCGCATAGCTCTCGATGTGGCAAGGGGCTTGTCCTTTTTACATGGTTTAAATGCCAATGTAATCTACCGTGATTTAAAAGCATCAAATATTCTACTTGAATCGGTATGTGCAAACCTTTCATTTCCACTTAACATATAGAAAGGCCAGAATCTGCGAGGCTGATGATGGAGCGGTGTTTTGGAACTGTTTCCAGGATTTCAGCGCAAAGCTTTCTGATTTTGGGTTGGCAAGGGACGGCCCCACTGGCGACAACACTCATGTTTCAACTAAAGTTGTGGGAACTCGAGGCTACGCTGCTCCCGAATACATAGCTACAGGTCACTTGACTCCCAAGAGCGATGTGTACAGCTTTGGAGTGGTGTTGCTGGAGTTATTATCGGGAAGAAGGGCAATGGATGACGAGAGAGCTAATTTCGTAGAAGAAACGCTAGTAGATTGGGCAAAGCCTTTCCTGGGTGATCCCAGGCGGGTTTTGCGAATCATGGACACTAGATTGGGTGGCCAGTACTCCAAGAAAGGCGCTCAAGCCGCAGCTGCACTTGCGGTTCAATGCCTGCACACTGATCCCAAAAACCGGCCGCCGATGATTGAGGTTTTGACAGCATTAGAAAAGCTTAACACGTCGAATGATGCGCCTAAAACACCGCTCCCTGTGGGAAGGCTGGATCAGCACGGGATCAATAACATGAATAGTCCTATGAGGAGAAATAGAGCATCGACCAATTTGGAATGAACAATGTAGTAGTTACGTTTGTATGTTGTAATTTCATGGTACTTAGTTGAACTCAGCACTGACGTGGTGGAATCTGTTGAATATGCAAATGTTGTATTTAGTAAGAGAAGAATGATTGTATATAACTAGTCTAGTTTAGTTAGTGAATTCAGCAAATCTTTTAGATTTCACTTTAGTGTTTTGCTCATACTTTTCCTTTTTCATATAACCGACATATCATAACAATCTCAATTTTCAAAATTGGAATTGAGTTTTGATAACAACCCACCTTATGGCCCATAGCCCATGAGGTCCATGTGAAACTCAAGAGGTCCAACTATTTGTAACAACCGCAAGAGGTTATTACAGGGTTAGTGTACAAGAGCGGTTTAAGCACTATAAGAGCGGTTGGTGCATTATGGTAGCGGTTACCGTCATGAACTCAGCATGACCCGAATGGTTATGCCATTGATCTGGACTGGTTATAAATACCATTTCTTCCGGAGTTGCTCGGGTACGTAATTTTAAGACTCAAATTCACATTCTAGTATTCATACTCCCACCATTGTGCTACCTTAAGCATTGGAGAGGATTCGCCGAAACTACGGCCAAACCTATTTAACCTGTGCTTGTGGTTGCAGGAGGTCAGGTCGCAGATTACAAAATTACATCTCGAATCACGTGATATCAAGTTTACATGGGTAAATAATTCTATATACAATGAATGACCAACCTAGGCTTGGCCGGGCCTACCAAAATTCTTTTTGTAACCCAGGTCTAATCCAAACTAAAAAAATAAAAATACACTAGTCAAGGTAGAGGTTTATAAATAAACAAAAGATTGAATTTTAGTTGTGATTAGGGTTTCTATTGGATTTAAATTTCAACCATCAAGACTATTATGAATGATTAAGATTGATATAAATTTATAAATGTACAGATATTCGAATTTAGAAAATCATTTTCTTTTATAAATAATTAAATTTAAAGCTCGGTTCACGACCTGCAAAATAAATATTTGTTAGAAAATTTTTATGTTTTAATTTTTCAAGAAAATATTAAGGTGAAATAAAATTTAACATATGTATTTTTCGAAAGAAATTTAAATCTGCAAATATATACGTAATTGCATATTTATTTAAGGTTTGTGTGCGAAGAATAAAATAATTTTTTAAACAGATAAAGAACTCACTGATTTAGTAATTTGAATTTGTTTTTAGGCTTTACTTGGAAATGAGAATTTGATGGTAAAGTGAAGGAAGGTAACTCAAATCCAGTGATCGGAAGAAAGAATACTAAATAGTAGGAGGTGATTTGTAGACCTATTGGCGGGACGGTTTACCTGCCCGACCCTGCCAGAGCCCACTTCAATGGACCGGGTTTAGACAATCATTTTTTTAATAAAGCCCGGCCCAAGCCCGAACCTGTCAAAACTTGAAGATTTATGAGTCGGGCTTGTTTTTTATATGAATATCCAAACCCAGCCCGAGACCGGTCCGATGAAATTTATTTATTTATTTATTATGTATTTATACATTAAATTTTTAATTATTTTAAGATTTTATATTTAATGCTATTAAATTTGTATACTTAATTACAATAAATATTATTAAAGATTAAAGATTTTAAGTAAATAATGCAAGTATATTAAAAATTTAAACATATTTTATATTTTTTTCTATTTATTATAATACCAAAATTTATAACAAAAAATTATTCATGGATTTAGAAATGATCTTGTAAACCTGACCCTGATTCGAAATTTTAAAATATAAATCTAGACCGGATTTGGATTTACATTTTTAATAAAAAACCTGTCAATACCCAACCTGCCCAATAAATTAGTCTAGTGATTTGATAGGAGCCCTTTCCTCCAACTTCCGGTCAATTTCCGTACTTTAGATTCCGCCAAACTGATGGAATACAAGAGGATGATATTTCATTTTCCAATTTTATTTATTTTTTCAATTTGTTATAATTTTCTCCTTAAACACTTACGTAATTATATCTCCAACGAAAAGATATTTCAGCTAGACTTGCTTTATTTTAATTTTAAAACCTATCCTCCTTTCCCTAACACAACTTCGCTATGTTTCCATTAAATATTAACATTTGTACTACTGTCAGAGCATTGATAAGAGTAAGCTGGTAAACTGTATTAAACAGAAAGCCCTAACCATTATGGTGAGACTTCAGTGTTGCCATTAGCATCGGCCTTTCTTTCCCCTCTTTTCAAAACCACCATAATCATCACCTTCATCATTTTGTTGATTTCTGCTTCTAGTAATGGGTTCAGGTACTGCGCCCTTGCCCTTGCTTTTTTCTTTTCTCCACGAAATAGCAGCCAGCGATTAGTTTGTTGTTGCGTGTTTATTTCCTGTTAAAATCAATAACTATCTAAATAACGAGATTGTGCAGATGCGGATATGGAAGATTATGGATTCGAGTACTCGGACGAGGAGCCTGAGGAACAAGATGTCGATATTGAGAATCAGTATTACAATTCCAAAGGTTTTTCTTCATCTCCTTTAGCGTCCTCCTATTTCTATTCTAAATCTCGTAAAATTATATGTACTTTTCTTTCTTTCTTTCTTTTATATACATTAGTAAGGGGGAATTCGGTTCTATGAAAATCTTTTAGTGATGTAGAAGAGTCTATTAGGGAATTAGTACTCCGAACACTACCATCTCGAGCCTAGGTGTTTCTCTGCCTGTTAGGGAATTAGTTCACTGATAGTAATCACTACCATCCCGAGCCTACGTTTTTCTCTGTATTATGCTTAGTTTTTCACCGTAATGCCTTTATTTCGTATTTGAACTATACTTTTTTGACTAGTTTCGTTAACTGACTTGTACTATTCTAGTGGTCCATATGTGCTCTATGATTTGCTTGGCATGAACAGCAGTTTTCAATTGAATTTGAAGTAGTTGTTATAAACATCTTTTGTGAAATCCTCATATTTGTGAATCAAATATTTACTCGAGTTGGAGAATCGGTAGAAACTATATATTATACGGATCAAAACTGGTAGATCACCATAGTGGAATCTTATTTTCTCTGCTTGAAACATGTCTAGAATAAAATAAATCAAAATATGATATATAATGAAATATAATTCTTACTTGTTCTACTTGAAACGCTTCCAAAATACGATAATCTACAGTTTATTTCAATTACATATACAATTATCTGTAATGTGATGCAGTTTTACTTTACTATTTCCTAATTTTTTTTTCATCTTGATCTAGCAATCTATCTCCTTGACGCATTAAAAAAATAGCTTAACATGCTTCCATTTTCTTTTCTACATAGTACTGTGACAATATTATGCTCCCTTCTCTTCTCTCCCTATCTTGTTATGCTCTTAGATTAGAGAATCCCTTTAGTGGTATAATTGAGCGTTGAAGCATCAATTTATGTATCCAATCGATTCAACTATACGATGATAATTGAGTGGATTACCTTTACAAATATGATGAAGAAGATGAATTAATGTTTAAGGGATTGGTTGACTACTTTAGCTGCTAGCTTGCTTGAACTATTGAAATTGAAGAATGGGGTCCATGATGTTATATCAATTATAGTGAAAAATGTTGTGATCACCTCCACTTAGGTCTAAGCCAATGAAAAATAAATTTGAGGGTTGATGCTTTTTTAGTAAGATATTGTCTTCAAGAAAAGTATATAAGAGAAGGTTGAGAAGAGAAATTGGATGTGATCAATTTGAATATGATGCTGATGGGATTATATTAACCTTGAAGATAAGATGTCTTCTTATGGTTAACTTACAATAAAGTAAGTGTAATGTCATCATCTCAAGCTTATATTATATCAATTTGGTCTACTATATCTCATTTTTTATAAATTTTTATCATGTTGTGAATATCTTTAGATTGACTATAGAAATATTAATTGCAATTTACTATGGAGTATACTCTTACTTCTGGCATTGTCTTTTTCTTCTAATTTTGAGTTGCCTCTGTTGCACACCTTGTGCTTACATAGTGGGATCCCTATGACTTGGCGCAACTTATTCCTTAATGACTAGTTAAGTTGATCCAAAATAGATAAACCATTTCGTGGCAAATTTATACTCTGGATTTTGTGTAATGCTCTTTCTATGTAGTAGCTTTTTGTTGTTATTTTTTCTTTGGGTGTCTACGTCAGTCTTCATATTGACTAATTTGTCATAATTTCTTTTCCTATTCACTGTAAAAAGGTTTGGTCGAAACAGACCCAGAAGGTGCACTTGCAGGTTTTGCTGAAGTTGTAAGCATGGAACCAGAGAAGGCAGAGTGGTAAGTTGCTTGCATTATTGTTTTTGGAATTTAGCATCAGTCTACCGTGGTTAGACCTAGAAGAGTTGGTGTTGGTAAAAATGTTGGGAGAATATTATGATACTTTTTAATGCAATTTAAACAATGCTGAAGTGTTCTTTTTCCTAACTGAACCAATGACCTTTGATTTTATTTTAAAATCTTTTTATAAACATTGGATTGTTTGATTGGATATTATGGTTGATTTGGGTCAAAATTTTCATGTTTAGACATATCAATATCTAGAATTCAGTGTTAAAATCATTTTTAAACATGTTTAAAATCTCTGTGTACTTTATAGAGGCATCAGTACTTAGCATTTTAATTGATGAAGTTAAACATATATTTCTTACTTATCCCCTCTGAATCCAATATCTTCTGTTTCAGTAAAATTTGCATTTGGAGATTTCACTTCTCTAATTCATATTCTTATGTAAAATGCTATTTTTTTTTATATTTTTTTGTTTCTTTTGTCAATAAGGTTGCTGCTTTTTCTCATGTGTGGCTTCCTGTTGCATATTGCTATAATCTGCCTTTTATTTTATTTTAATTACTACATGTCCCTCTATTCCTTTTCGACAATGCTATCTGTGTATAAGCCAAAACGGCTTCCTGTTGCATACTGCTTTAATCTGCCTATTATGTAATTCAATTACTATATGTCCCTCTCTATAACTTTTCGACAAGTGCTATCTGTGTATAAGCCAAAACAAATATTTTTATTGCTTGTACAGTGGTTGCACTTCCATTTTCTGTTCTAACTTTTGTACAGTAGTTAAATTCCTCATTGTAGTTTCAGTACTTATCCATCCCATTCAAATATTGTATGTCTTAGTAATATAATTACAGATATTGATGGGTTATCTTTTCTGATTATCAAAGCGATAAAATTATGTTCACTAATAGGACCATACATAATCTGGTAACTGTTTTCTAACCAGGGGATTCAAAGCACTGAAACAGACTGTAAAACTTTATCATCGTTTGGGGAAATATAAAGAAATGATGGATGCTTACAGGGAGATGCTTACGTACATTAAATCAGCAGTGACTCGTAACTACAGTGAGAAATGTTTAAACAACATCATGGACTTTGTTTCTGGATCAGCTGGTCAGAACTTTGGTCTCCTCCAAGAATTTTACCAAACCACCTTGAAGGCCCTGGAAGAGGCAAAGAATGAGGTAAGATTTTCTGTTGATATATTATGATGCCCTTATGTCAGAATGCTTATGTTGTTTTACATTGGGCAGAGACTCTGGTTCAAGACAAATCTTAAGCTGTGCAAGATATGGTTTGACATGGGTGAATATGGGCGCATGAGTAAGGTACAAGTACAACAAATAATTATTTAAGTTTGCAGCTTCTTTCATTACATTAATTATTAAATATATAAACTTGTTTTACATAATCAGATTCTGAAAGAACTCCATAAATCTTGTCAACGAGAAGATGGTACAGATGACCAAAAGAAAGGCAGTCAACTCTTGGAGGTATATGCAATTGAGATCCAAATGTACACCGAGACTAAGAACAATAAAAAGCTTAAGGTAAATTTTTTTTTTTGTTCTTTCTGTTCCGGTTGTGTATTGAGAAGATATGTGATTTCTGTTTTTTGATTTGTATGTTGTGTATATCCCGAGAGAAACCAAGAAATAGACACCTTTTTTCTCTAAAACTTGTATATCTGCTTCAAGAGATCGATGAGAGGCTTTTGTTTTTAACATAGTATATCGTTTGAAGAACAAGCCCTTGATAATATTAGGCAACAACTTGAGCAGAAACCTGAAAGTTTGTAAGAATTAATTTGAGTATATAGGTAGTTTATGGACGATATTCGTGTTTTTTCAATGAACTAACATGTAGTTCTTCATGGGTCTGTTGGACTTGAAGTAAAGCAACGATCGTTTGGTGCTTGAAATTTGTGGTCACAGTCTCACACAGATTTGAATGTCTGTTGGTTATACAACTAATTCATGTCAGTGGAAAAGCTGTCAGATTCAGCGTTCTATAAGAAGAAGAAATATGATAAATTCTTTCCTTGTATATAATGTTTTTAATTATTTCTACTTGTCAATAATCCAGCCTTTTGTTAATGCTTTTATCATAATAAAACTTAGGCGTAAAACATTGATGATATGCTATTTATCTTAAATTTGTTTGTGATAGTTCAAAATTTCCATGTTTGAAATTATGATTTGTTTTGAGGTGTTGATTATTTCTTTTTGTGCTTCATATTTATGTTTTCTTGTTTTCATTTACCAGCAATTATATCAAAAAGCTCTTGCAATCAAGTCAGCAATCCCACATCCAAGGATTATGGGAATAATCCGAGAATGTGGTGGAAAAATGCACATGGCTGAGCGTCAATGGCCTGATGCAGCTACAGATTTCTTTGAAGCTTTTAAGAATTATGATGAAGCAGGGAACCAAAGACGCATACAGTGCCTGAAGTTAGTTCTTTTATATTTTTTTTCATTTTGTTTGCATAAGTTCATACAGGTGATGTCTTCGTCTATTATAGGACATGTTGAAAAGGGTAAGAACCAGACTTCTTAGAAACTCGTGGGAAACTTTAATTTGAGAGTAAATTGTACTTCTCCATCTCGGAATCAAATATTGTACAGAAAACAGAGCAAGCACTATCTCGCCATTAGTATATAGTTTTGAATTGTGATCTCATGTGCACTGAGCCTATTCATGTTTTGATTAGGATTGGACGATATCTTGACTACCATTTTTAATGTATCTTATCTGAAATCATGTGGGGGGCTAATTCTATCTGTATTAACTTTTAAAGCCCACATAGAGTAGCACCTACCATCCTGCTCTGCAGAGTGCATTTCTGATGTTGATAGATTGTAATTGGGAGGTGGTGTTATGCAAATTTTATGTGTTAGTGGCTTAATTTTAAGTCTTGTAATTCAGATGACACTTTCGAAAGTAATTTTATTTACACTGAAAAGTAAAATATTATATGCAGTATTAAAAGATAGGTGACTTACGCACATAATTGCCACCAAAGGTGGTGCACAAGTTCTCTTTGAGTGAGAACTTTTAAGCTCTATCTTGTTTTCATATAACCCTGTTAATTGTCATGGCTGACAGGTACCTTGTTCTGGCTAATATGCTGATGGAATCAGAAGTAAACCCGTTTGATGGTCAAGAAGCAAAGCCGTAAGTAGTTGCATATATAATGCAATGTTACGATATGTACTTATCTCAAGTCTGTCTCACTTCTGTCTAGATACAAGAACGATCCTGAGATTTTGGCAATGACTAACTTAATAGCAGCCTATCAGCGAAATGAAATACTAGAGTTTGAGAAAATTCTCAAGGTATTGATGTAATATGCTAATGACTAAATTGCTGTTGTCCTACATGTGTTCAAAATTCAAATTGCTGTGTGGACATTTTTCAGAGTAACAGGAGGACAATAATGGATGACCCGTTTATTCGAAATTACATTGAGGATTTACTGAAGAATGTCAGAACTCAAGTGCTGCTCAAACTTATTAAACCTTATACAAGAATCCGGATTCCCTTTATATCCAAGGTGAAGTTCATTGCCCCCACTTTATTAACTGACTGCTTCCATGTTACAATATAGTACAATGATCTTGTAATTGGAGTAAACTTTATCATGTTGATCGACTTGCAGGAACTTAATGTGCCAGAAAAAGATGTAGAACAGCTGTTGGTTTCATTGATATTGGATAACCGTATTGATGGACATATTGATCAAGTGAACCGGCTACTTGAGCGTGGCAACAGGTATATTCTTGTTAATTCTTTAGCTGCTGTTTTTCTGATTCTTTGATACAGTGGTGGCAGGATCTAATGATATTCCAGTAACCCATAACCATGATGTTGTAATAATATGCAGGTCAAGAGGGATGAAAAAGTACACAGCCATTGAGAAGTGGAACACACAGCTGAGATCTCTCCATCAAACTATCAGCAACCGTGTGTACTGATTGTAGTAGTGGCAGGTATCGGCTAGATTTTCCTTTGGTTTTTCGCTACAACAACTCCCTTCTCCCGTGCAAGACTGCAATTTCATATATCATAGATGCTACTTGGACAAGTAATCATTTTGATTGAGTCTTGAAGAAAATGAGGGTAGGGATTGTACAAGGAAATCCCAATGTTACTTTGTGCATGTAATTATGCTCCCTGCTTATGGCTTTTGTTGATTGGTTTTGCACTTGAATCTGGCTGTGCAATACAGAAATAGACTATTCTGCGGTAAGAGATTATCTATGGTAGGGATTGATATTAAAGATGAATTAAAATCTGATGAACTTCGTAATGTTCTATGTCAGATGATAATAATCAACCAATGAGCTGGTGTGTCATTGTTGAGTTGGATTAGGACCACAGTCTATATGATTCAAACTTTAACATTTTAGTTGCATTACATTCTTTCCCCAAAACAGAATATCCAATGCATTAAAAAAAACTTAAATATATTGTTGATAAAAGCCTCTAACAACTTAAAAAATGAATTCTTCCAAATTTGCTTTTGAAATTTGTTCTTATTACGATTAAAATTACTAATCCCAATCATATACAAAGATTTGGCGTTCGCTAGTTTTTAATAAATTAAAGGGAAATTGTAAAAAATGTAGAATTTGTGAAATTTATTGACAAAAATACGTTTCAACTTATCATTTGCTTTCTATAATCAATTTTAAGTTTCAGTTTTCACTTTATACGTTCTATATATACACTGTTTTATCAAGCTTTAGTCGCTTCCTCCTTTTGTATCGTACGCTTCTCTCCATCAAAATCTCTTTTCCCTGTTTTGATTATCCTCGATTTTCTCTAGATTGAAGTTTTTTCAAGTTTCTGCTCTCTGCAATTCTTAAATTCTCTGCACAATTTCAATTTTTTAGTTTTCGATCAATTTTTTTTTCAATTGAGAATGAGGATCCATGGAGTTGAAATCTTGTTGTTACTGATAGATTTCGTTTTTGTCTCTTTTTCGTTTTGTCTCTTTGTGTTTGTTTTTGTTGTTAATTTGCAAAAGGATTATGCAATTTTTGTGTTGTAATTGATGTGAGGATTTTATTAGGTTGTATGCAATTGTAAATTTATATATTTATCTGATTTGTATCACTCTCATTGGTCTTGGGAAGCCTGCTCTTCAAAGTATTTCTGAACTTAAATCAGCTGATTATGTGTAATAAATTATCTTACATGTTTAGATAACTTTCTAATGCATTTTCATCACTTTTCAAGATTAATTTAACACAACTTGTTCTTCATACCAGTTAGATACTAGTTATCTACTAGATTCTAACAAGATGCAAAAAATTACAAGTTAAATACCAGTTAGATACTATATTTTTAACAAAATGCAAAAAAACTACAAGCTAATACAACTTAAATACTAGTTACCTACCAGATTCTAATAAGATTCAGAAAATTACAAGCTAAATACCAGTTAGATACCAGTTTCCTACTGTTAGGCTTTTGTTGTGTCCATTTGCCTTATGTTCAGTTCTTGAGTTGTAAAGTCCATTTCTTTTTGTATGGCTGTGTTGTTTTTCTGTTAGGCCCGTTTAAGCCCATCAGTTTTGTAAGCCCGGTTTGTTTAGGGTTGTATATAAACCCGTTTTTACCTAGGGTTAGCTCAGAAGAAAAATACTCAGTTTGTTTTCTCTCCTTCGCTTCCTTTGCCGCTTGCTTCCTCTGACGTTTTTTAGGCCATCTGATGCATTCCTCTGATTCTATCTCCGGCGCTTGATCCTTTGCAATTATAACGGCCTGTTGTGAGGTTTGTTGAGTTTGTTACAGCTTTGTGTATAAATTCTCTCCTCTTCTCAGTCTTCGTGTGGTGTGATGTATAGTCTGTTTTGGCTCCTTTACTATTTCAGTTTTAGAGTTCTTAGATTTTTTAAGTTCTCTTGATTAATCTCTGTAAACTTGTGCCGATTTGCAACTCAATAAAGCTTCTCATCTTAAGATCCTTGGA